>JAMKCH010008199.1:0-36147 GCA_023653785.1 Ophioderma brevispina
TTTGATACAGTCTTATCATGGTGGCCGTCCAAACGCCAAAGTCCAATTGTGATACAGTTTTGATACAGCCATCATTGTGGTACAAATGCAAGTCAGTTTTGATACGTTGTTGAATACAGTCCCATTGTGGTACAAATGCCAAGTCCATTGATACAGTTTTGATACAAGTTATCCAGTGGTGTACAAATGCAAAGTCCATTTTGATACAGTTTTGATACAGTTTTGATACAGTTATCATGGTGGTACAAATGCAAAGTCCAAATTGATACAGTTTTGATAAAGTTATCATGGTGGTACAAATGCAAAGTCCATTTTGATACAGTTTTGGATCAGTTATCATGGTGTACACAATGCAAAGTCCAATTGATACAGTTTTGATACAGTTATCTCATTGAGGTAATTCAATTTGATACAGTTTTGATACAGGTTTTTGACAGTCAAAAATAATTAAGTCTGATTTGATACAGTTTGATATCTATTTGATATATCAAATTGTATCAAACACATTTTACATTGTTGATAAAGATTTGATACATCAAAACGATATCACCCAAAACAGTTTTGATATAGATTTTATACCCTAAAACTGTACCAAACGGTATCAACACCAGTTTTTTTTGATACAGTTTTGATACAGTTTTTTGATAGAAATTTGATACTTTATTCGGCAGGGTTGGTAACTGTGCTAACATGTACATCTGAAATGTTGACAAAATATTCCGATTTTTTTCATGCATGAATGTCCTTAAATGACAAAAAGTGGTTTTCTTAATAGGGAGCCAACCCATTGAGAGCTGCAAACAATATTTTCTTTTTTTTTTGGGGGGGGGGGGTTTTTTTTACAAACAAAACAATGCAAAACCTATTTTTTTTTAAGCTGAAAGACAATCCAACATTTGAACAACTATTTGTGACTGCCATTGCAAAAAGGAACCTCACTCCCATTTCTATTGAATGCAATTGTTGTTATTTATATATCAAAACATTTGACCAAGAATAAACTTTTTTACAATTTTAATATGACCTACAAGATTAAGCTATCCCCTCCATACCCTCTGTGAGAATTTCACTATAATTTCAAAGATACAGCACAAACCTAAACCTAAACACGCCTGTCACACACGCACACAAACCACACCATAAACCCACACACGGACGTATTAAATCTGCAGGATTTTGCAAAAAATGGTTAGGCATTTTAGTTTGTCATGGAATAGGACCCCTAGAGGTCTTTATTAGCATTTAATGGTTATTATACACACAATTGCACATACACATACATCAACATTTCAGGATTGAAAACACTATAATTTAAGAAAATTGAAGCACCCAACAAAAAAACTTGACCTTACCCATAAAAGGGATGAGAGGCTACAAGAATTTCGATAATTTTTTTAATTTTATATAAAATAAATGCAACAAAAACACCCACACTTCCACCCTTTTGATGATTCAAAAATCATATCCATAGGCCCACCTCAGGCTCCGGGCCACTCCATCCATCCTCCATGACACTGAAAATCCCTTCCCCACAGTACCACTACCCCCTCCCACCCGAATTCCTACACCTGAATCACACCATAACACCATGTATCAATATCTATTAAATGCTTTAAGTACAGGCTAAACCATGAACTCACTGTAGCCGAGGGCCATGTGCTGGTAATGCGTCTGCCACATTAACAGGTACATACAACATCCGGCATCCTACACACACATGATCACTGTGATACGGCCACTTTGTCGATTGATTTTGCACCTCTGAGATCGTGATCTTTAAAATATACATGATTAGGAAGGAAAACATTACGAATAATGCTATACCTTTTGACAATTCTGCTAATTGCCTGAAAAGTGAAAAAAAATCGAAGTTTAGTCTCAGTTTACGATAGCCACGCCCCAGAGCTCCAGTACAACAATCACTGAACAATGGACTTGGCTGACCTGCATGCCCTGGGGCGTGGTTAGCGCGATCGTATGGCATCGTGGATGTGACTAACAGTGTTATCTGAGATGCAGGTGAGTGAGGATAGCCACCTACCAATATTCCCATGAGGAGTAATGTAAAATGAAATGGGCAGGTAACCTTATCCTTCTAGGCTGCGTGGATGGGTAGCACATCAGTTGGCATCTTCATCAGTGCATGGTTGGTTCTGTATTGAAATACACTGATTGCAATCATACATTCTTCTAGTAAGCGTGTCAATCATGTAGCTTGATTCTTGATTGCATTGAGTTACGACTCAGTCATGGAGTTCTGTCTCGTGGACACAGTATTATTATTGAAATGTGGGGTTAAAGCGACACGGCCACATTTGAAAATAGTGCGCCCTCCAGTTTTTCAAAATCGATATTTTTGCATGGTTGTAAGGCTTTATATACAAAAGCCCCAACCCGAAATGATAAAAGACCAACATCAGCTCTTATGGGTAAACAGAACGATTTTATTAATTTAGCGTCGCCGGCGAAGTTAATCAGCAGACGACAAAAATGGCGTTAACACAAGAACACTAGCTAACACTCACGCCGTATGCATATTTCCACGCTATGCACACTGTTTGATCGGTTACTATAACCTTTGTGGTTTTAATATCAGTGAGTACGAGTCATAAAAATATTCATGTAACTATACACATTTGTTGATTAAAGTTATGGAAAAACTTAAGTTGCCTACAAATTTCCGGATGTCTTTATCCTCATATCAATGTACCTATATGTTTTGGGGTATGTTATTTTTATTGTGTAAATTATATCTCTGTTCTTCCAAGGCCTAGACTATTCATTTGCGAGCAAATTGAAGAAATTTCATATTTGTATTGAAATATGGCCAGTGCCACTTTCATTAATAATTGCTTGCATCTTGAGTTGAAAACTATGGGGAAATTTCATAGATCCGGATGGGCATGACTCCTCCATCGATATAATAAGACCGGTAGTATGTCTGTCCTGTCTGTCTGAACCGCGTGATTTTATCGGAGACCGAGGGTTGCGCGTTCCTGAAATTAGCTAGTGGTGGGTGCCCCTTGACCTTCCCGAAGACCGAGTTTGTACGGGTTAGTGGATCAAAGGGTCATCGGGAGGTCATTCAAGGCTCAAAGGAGGGTCACCTGGGGTAAACGTTGGTGTATGGACATGAAATTTGGTGGAGTCGATTGTTAATGCCGGGTCATTCAAGTCAGGTGATCGCGAAACCCAGGTGATCGCGAAACCCGGGGACCGCCTAGTATGTACATAATCATTATGCCATTAACTTAATGAACGGAGGAGTCATGCCAAAATTGCGTGTTTAACTGATAAGACCAAATTTTTGTCTCACATTCTTCAATAATTTTCACTCTTCACGCAAATAAATATTACCTGATTCTACCTTGGAAGTATTCCTTAGAGAGTGTTAGCAACAACAGGATAGTCATAAATAATTTTATCTTCATCAACTCTTTTAGGAAGTGAAATTTCAGGAAATTTCAAGACATGTAAGTTTTTAACCGGTGACTAAGTCCCGTGTTTTGTGTTGCCAGATGCTTATTGAATTGGAATCAGGTAAGATTATATTGGAGGTGAAATGCTGTCGGTGGTCGAAATTTGAAGGCTACACAAAAAAGTCCTAGCTGTTACACGTACTGATTTGGGACTTCACATATAGACTGTTAAAGAAACGTCATGTGAAGTCACAATTATTGGGACTAGGAAATTTCACAGTGTCAGTGATTAGTATGTTTTGTGGACAAGCATTATGGTCATGTTTTTTTAAGGTGGGACCCATTTGTGTCACATCTACCAAATTTACCGGGGGGGGCGGCCAAGATAGCGTCGTTTTTGCCGTTCCCATAGGTTTAGCACGTAATCACGAAAACTTGTTGACCAACAAACGAACACGTGTCGACCTTTGACCCGCCAAACTCCGAAACTGGCAACCACTCACTCATGACAATTTTAGGGAGTAAATAATTCTGCGTTGAAAATTCATCCAATTAGTACTTTTTTTCGCCGTTTGGATGAAAACAATGTGTGGATTCTTGTTCTGTAGTATTGTAAGATGCTACAGAGTCCTGTTTGAGGTAAGTTTGAAAAATCTTGACGATGTCAGATGACTTTAAATTTGGCATTTGCTTATTGTTGATACCAAGTCCATGTACAGCGGCATAACCTTTACGTTAGCTGATATACGATAATGTCCAAATGTTGAAAGATGAATGAAAGACAAAAAGGTTATGCTCAGCAGAACTACCGTGGAATATGAATCGTTGACCTGCATGTAGCAATCCTCTTATGTCCGGTCTTTAAAAACGATTTGATGATAGTTTTGCAGCACAATTATGAAGCAAGGCAATTTAGATCGGTCCGCGGCTCCGTACGGGAATTCCCACTCGCCATTCACTGATCTATTTATAAACGCGTACAGTGACTTCAAATTCCGGTCACTGTTCAGGCTCGTCCAATGACTCGTTCGGCAGTTTAGCGCTATGAATGAAGCTTGGCCGCCACCGCCTGAATTTACCAAAAATCAACCTTTCTATAAAAATAACACTGCATCTAAAAATGCTTTTATCAGAAGTATATAGAAGTATATATTTTCTGAAAACTTATAGTGTGGGGCATTCAACTATGCACAATTGGGATTAATATACAGGGTGTCCCATAAAATATACAGGGTGAAACAACAGAAAAAGCAGTTTTAAACTCTATTTTTGTTTTTCTTTCATATTCTCATGCAGTGTATTGGAATCAAAATTGAAGTGTAATTTTGCGATGTGGAAAGAAAGACCTTTCCGGCAATATATAATATGCATAAATTATCTAGGGCCAAATTCGTTTTACAGGGTGTTCCAAAATTTGTTCTGTTGGGGTACATAAAAAGACAATTTTGAATCAAATATTTTATTATTCACCTACAGTGTTGATTTTACTACTGAGGTATATGTTTTTGAGGTCAAAGAATCAATTTTTACAGGTTATGAAAAATGACCACCGTCCGTTTTCGTGAAAATGACCGTTTTTACCAAAATCAAGGTGAGGGCGCTATTTACATGTATATCAGAACCTGCAACCCCTTTTGTATACATTTTGTACATGTTTGTTAGGTACAGGATGCAAGATGAATTTTACATTAGCTTTTTCTGAAAATTTCAAAGCTCAGCTCTTTTTTTTCAATGTTACACCATTTATCATCAATTTAAGAGCGTAATGTGTGAATTAGGGAGGAAAGTGCATTGAACCATGTTCCATTTTAATCAAGTTATTGGGTCAATTCCATGCAAACACCAAGATGTGGAAACCCACCCTCTCAGATTTTGTGAAAATTGCGCAAAGTACATTTCATGGGCTACAGAGGAGGTCATCAAAAGGAAAAACATTCAAATTCATTCCGTTTTAAATTATGGGATCTCAAAGTTTTACGACCTCGGCCTATATAAAATTGTGATTCAGTATTAAAAAAAAAGTTATTAATGCTATTTATATAGATCAGATAGTTGCACGTGGTTACATCAATAACAAAGCAAGTAGAATTTTTCTATCCCCCTAGTAAAAATAGGCCCTCAGATAGTTGCCATGGTGCGAAAATGGGACTAAAATTGGGACCAAACATAGAGGGGCATTATTTTGAGGCGTGCAACTGATATGAAGTTCTAGCTTGAAAAAATTTAGCATCACATTAACAATCAATGTGATATAAGTTTTGTTTTGTATTTTTGATGTCTTCAGTGACCCAAACAGATGATGCCAAAGTTTGGACCATTTTGTTTAAAAGTTGCAGAATTCAGCAAACCTTCTACCAGAAAAAAGTGCAAAATTTGACTAAGTAATAGGAAAATTTTGAACTGGGCCACCCAACATGTCATGTAGGAATTGTTTGGGACATGTTTGGATGATACTGATCAAATTGTCAAATTTGTGCAATTTTATAGTGAAGGGTTCTGATTCAGGCAAACTTTTAAACCAAAATGAGCTAATTTTGCTTGATATGACAGCGTTCAAGCTTTGACTTATGTTTGGTGGACAGAATGGTGGAAAATTAAAGAGAAAGAGATCCTACTCTAAAATACCATTTTATAGGGTGAAATTTTGAGTAGAAACTGAATCTGAAATAAACATGCATAAATATAACTTGAAATTTTTCCCATAGCACTGTAACAGGCATATTTCTGCCGATAGTCTCAAACTTGAGGCAAACCGTCGCAAAAAAAAAATAAGTCCTTCAAAAGTGGGACTCTCAGGGCTAACAAATATAACTGCTCTAGAGGGAGGACTTGGCTATAGCAAGTTTATATTGTTTAGCCATAAACCTCACAGTTTTAAAGGATTTACAAAAATTTTGTTTTGCGAAGGCCTTATTTTTTCACACCCTCCGAAATTTTAGCGGTAGGGGTAGCATATTACTACTTATTTTTTTCAGTACATTCAACTTAGTCATTGTTATCACTATTTAGCTTATTGAAATAACTGAACAAAAAGACACAAGAAGCATCGCCATCGCTCATACCATGAGGAGTTAGGGCTTTTCCATCACAAAATTGGGCGAAAATGCAATTTTTGTCCCAAATCAATTGTCACCCTGACCGCCGACTTTCTAACCCTGTTACAAGAAATAAAGAAATAGATTGGTCCCATTTAATGATTTGATATTACAAATGTACCCTGTCACATGATTAGCTAAGAATTAGTCACTCCTATGTAGTTCATTTTCATACACTCACAGGAAATTAGCAAGTCAAATTTTTGTCGCCCGAAAAACGTCCATTTTGCTACAATTGGCCAAAAAACTGAATTTTCTCAAAATCGGTGAAAAATATGGGGTTTTAAGTGCCAAATCTGAAAAATATATGATATTTTACCTTAGCCATTTAGGTAATCAAGAATTTTGACTGTTTTCACGCCTAAATATTTTTTTCACACCAGTGTCCGCCAAACGTAAGTCCAAATCTTGAAACACTGTCATATGTAATCCACATTTTTCACTGAAGAACACAAAAATACAAAACAAAACAAACCATTTTTCTTGGCGAGTATTTCCTAGGCGAGGCTTCAGAAATGAGAAATGTACTTGTAGTAGATGACATGCCTTTGTGAAGCCCTTGTGTATGTTGCCTTAAATGTTTGGAACTTTTGATGTAAAGTGAGAAAGGGCAAACTTTGAAATAAAACATTCAAAATGCCTTGTAATTGCATTATTCTTAGTGAACTTGTCTTGGGGTAACAGTTAGTCGCGCCCGGGCACAGCCCTACTTCCCACGGGCCACGACTTCCCCAATATGGAGTGTCCAGTCAAGAGTAACCTCGAACTATTTTCTGTTTGCATGAGTTCTCTTTTTTGGATGTTTATTTGGAGATTAAGTGACAAGTCGAGATAGGGCCTATTTGGATTGAAGGTGAATTAACTTAAAGGTGCACTCCCAACTGCCCATTCATTAATGGAGTGAAGAACACTTCTGATCATGACGTGTGAACTATAGGAATAGATTTATGCCATGGTTCGAGAACCACATTTTTTACCGCTTAATTTAACCACGTTTGGACCCCTTGTTGTTTTCTGGTTTGGACCCCTTGTTTTCAGACTAAAGGTGGGGTTAAGGGGTTCCAATTATCTTCCACTGGACCCCTTTTACCATGCAGCGCACCCCTTGACATTAGTCTGTAGATCATATACTTTTCCACAAAACTCACAATTTAATGTTTAAGCTCCCTTTTGGACCTTTTTCATTCCCAACACGGTAAGTTTTGCCCAAAATTCTTGTCCGAAGTCCATTATGTCAATAATTTGGTACAAAATTCAGTTTCAAGTCAAAGACCCCACCTGTATTTGCTGCCAAAAATAAGTTTCAGGTCTCCTTGTTTTAGTGATTTGCACCTCACACCCCCTTCCCCTACCTCATGACATATGTTACCGTAAACATTGCCATGGCTAATTCAAAGTTGAGTGCCACTGACACGCGCCACCAATACAGGCACACACAATTTTTTAAACTCGAATATTGGTGTACTAGGCATTGAGTTACAATCATAACTTAAGTGGTGTATCCCCCCCCCCCCGGGTTCATGCCAAAATCAAGCAAAATCAGCCTATTTATGGCTATTACAGGTCCTTTCGCCCTTAAAATTAAGTTTGTTTCTCGTAGCAGTGGTCTCTGAAAAGTGAGGAGGGTGAGGCCTTTTTTTTTATTTTAAAAGGAATAGACCCCCTAGAGGATTTAAAATTACATGTAAGTGACTGTAGTTGATTAATTAGGCCTATCATCCATGAAAATTTGAGGATTAAAAACATATTAAAAAAATGGCAAAATAAAAAAAGTTTGGCCTTAATTCCAACAAGTGAGGAGGGAGGGATACGAGCATGCGGCCTAATAGACTCTTAATTTTAAAATATGGAGTATGACGTATTGACCGGGTATGATGTAGCATAAATTACGCAGCAGCAGCGCAATGTATCACTGGTGATTGTTGAGATACTGATTTCATGTAGTATGCCTCCACTCTCTTGATCAAGTAGTCTACATTGATTTAGGATCCCTTGTACATAGTATGGGGGGGTCCTAACTAATGGGATGCCCAGTGTTATTATGACACCCCATGTGTATCCATCCATATGAAAAGGGTGCAGTCATTGGCTGTGATTTTTTTTATTGGTTTTCTTTAGACCTTATTAAAAATCATGCACAGGGGGGAAAAAGTGCCCAGGGAACTTGGGAACCACATTCCCCTGATATTTTGCTATTTGGAGGTATTTTTTTGTCCTTTAAATAAAGAAATACGTAAGGATTGAAGGGAATTTTGCAAAGGAAGGAGAGGGCATAGAAATAAGGCTCAAATTGCGAAAAAAACAATTGGGGGGGGTGACCGGGGATCTGCCTCTGCATCCCACTGAGAGCCAGGGCCTTAATGGGGCCCCCTAGTAGTTGTGGTGTGCAGGATCCAGTGTGTGAGATCCTGGCTATGCGCATGGTGTTCCTGGGAAATTTCTAATTTGGAATTTTTTCCAGCCGTAATTTTAAAAATGACCACCTGTGAGTGTGTGTCCACTGGTTAGAATATTCACTTTTGGTGCAAGAGGTACCTGGTTCAAGTCCTGACAGGACCACTTGCAGGGATTTAATCAGGTAGGCTACATGTACATAAAACTACATGTATTTAGACATTGGATAATCAACATGATACAGACTATAGACCAGCCCTAAGAGGCTCAATGCATCTGAGGGAAAGCTGACATGCATGCCCTATCAATCACTCAGGTCTAGTGAAGTAGTTAACTTGTAAAGGAGAAAGAAAAACTTCACCAAATTCTCAGTGATGAAAAGACCTGGAAATATTCATTGATGACAAAGTCAAATCTAATCTATCAGGATTCAGGTCAGCAGGAAGTATAGTCTCATGTGAACTTCAGACTATGAAGTACAATTGTACATAAATATATTGTTGTCAAACTTGATCAATGCCAAAGTAGAATTACCGAAGCACTTGTAGGAGAGCCAATTTAAAGCTCCTTTGGGATTCTGCTCTATCCATGGTTAGCACTGGTATATGCCATGAAAAAACTCCCCTTAAAGCTCCCCAAATGACCAGGGAAGACTTTTTCCTAGCGTCACCTAAAATAAGTCAGTTCCTTGGGAATATCAAGTGCTGTTGTACACGGGGAAAAAAAAAGGTTATAAAATACATGATCTGATTTTGGTTGAAATGAGTAGTAAAAAAGCTGCAGAAATAGTAAACTATTAACCCTATTCGCCACTCCTAGGGATATAAGTATTCTTTACCCCCGTTACTTAAACACCAAATCTAGTTATGCAAAATGTGCGATTTGGCTTTGATAATAGTACACCAAAATATGCAAAATTTGCGATTTGGTTTTGAGTACTAACACCAAATGTGCAAAATGCGATTTGGTTTTGAGTACTACTACACCAAAATATGCAAAATTTGCGGATTTGGTTTTGAGTACTATACCCAAAATTCACCACTATATCAAAACTCGGTAAATATAACAAAAAATAAGAGTTGTAGGCAAAGGTACTCTAACATCAAAAAATCCTGCATTGTGTACACAGATTTGAGTTTTTTTTTAATCATCAATTTCATTGAATTGAGGATTATTGCATCGAGAGCGGCTGTTTGTTTTATGTCGGATCTTATTTGCGAAACTAGTCGGCCGTTTTATGTACCTTTCCGCCGAAAATTCGGCAAAGTGTTCTGGAGGTAATGGGCTTTCGCCGTAGGTTTTATTTTTCGGAATTTTAGTGACGGACGGCAGTTGGGTAACTTTTGTATCTTTTTGTCAAGTTTTGGAATCATTTGTTGCCGTGCTTGTCGTCTTTCCTTAATGAATGCTATTGGTTATGTGTGACCTATTAACCCCTGTTGTTCTAGTGGGGTTCTTCGGGCGGAAAAGGAAATGGGGATCAGTTTACATATCTACAAAGGGTCTTACCATGGGACTGAGGTCAAGCACAAGTGCGAGTTCATTGAATTGAGTGTAGATTTAGTGTAAACAAAATTTACCTGGATTTGGAGGAAGGTCACACTGACTTATAGAGATGACACAAAAGAAAAGAGTTGTTTTACCTTAGATCAGACGTTGAGTTCTGTAATAATCGGGCGTATTTGCTAACCCAAGCCTCAAGAATTTTCAGCAAAAGTACAATGTGCCCTTTGTGAAGCAAAACTTCAAAAATAAATTAAGTCCGTACCTTGCATATTTGGTATCGTGGTATTGTCCTTTGCAGAAGGCAAGATTTTTTCCAATTATGGCATTTATACGATATGCATAGGTTTGATGTATAGGAAGGATGAAAAGTTGGGTTTGTGGGGTTGTTGGTTTTCGACGGCAAAGTTTAGGAATTTTTAGTTTTTGTATATTGGGGTAATTTTTGGAGGGTCTTTGAGGGAAACAAATTTGTGTATGCTGTGGTAAACCTATATTGGTTTGTCATTAAAGTTCTTGGTGATGTTTTCGATACAATGAACATTGCTGCGACATTTTGTTAGAACCATGCCCGGCGTGGGGATGTTCCTCGAAACGATCTGTTCCACTACGTTGGACCGTTTTAAGCACCGTGTGAGAAAACTGTTGTTTGAAAGCCAGTTATGGTATTCATAAGTGGTCCTGAAAGTTGAAGGCCACTTTTAATATATTAGGTTTTCTAATATTTAAGTTTGATCCTATAAATATTTTAAACAAAAGAGGGGTTATTCACTTCGACAGCGGTGGGCGAATTTGGAATTTTTTTAATACCCTTACAATGGGATACTATATCTTTTGAGAGTTGGGACGAAAAACTGCCTACTTTTGACGGGTTTTAGATATATGTGTCGACGGTGCGCCCCACTACATGATTGGGCCTAACATTCGACTTTAGCCTTTTAATGTCCCGTCTTCGTTTGAAAAGCGGAAAATGTTGAAATAAGTGGCGGTAAAGCATTACTAAGTGGAAATCTTTGGGAACCACATTCTGTCAGAAATTCCTTACATTTTGGCTAGGGAATATCCTAAAAAAATGTTCAATCAAGGACGTCAGAGAAAATTTTTGTCAATAATAATCCTCTATTTTTGTTCGAGGATATTCCCTAAAGGGCCCTAAAACATACGAAAAATTAAGAGATTTAAAAAAAAAAAAAAATAGCTAGACCGACAACTTGCTCTGCCTACCAGTATGTCATGACGCCTCTGATATCCTTATTATGGGTCAACCAACTGTCATGTAGTGCTGTAAAAGAGATGCATATACGATTGTATCAAGACTTGCATGCATTACAGATCATTGTAAGGCATTGCCGTGGGAACCTGGAGTGAACGTAAAACTGTTTTGTGTACATTTGCCGATGACCTTCACACGTAGTCAAAAGAACCACCGACCAGTTCTCATATTGAGTATTATTATTATAGCGTGGCATCTACTGACCCTATAGGCCTTGGACCCCCATTTTGTCAATCGACATAATAAAAAACACTTCGAAACTTAAAATGCTATGACAAACTAAAGAACCACTGTCAGCGACTCTTATGGTTATGCGCCAGAATTACTATGATGACCCATGTGACCTTTTGCCTTAATGGCCTTATGTGACCTTTGACCCATTTGTCAAAAATTCTATCCCACTTTTTGGGCTTGGGGGTTTCCGGCTATGTGTTTCACCGTCCTGTTACATCGGATAAGAATTTTGGGGTTGGTGGTGGTAGAGATCCGACATACGAGGTTTGTGATCACGATTTGGAGGGGTCGTTATAGGGTAACTTGGCCGTGCTTGACGTTATGGATATGAAGTTTTGGTTATGGTGGTTAAGTTTCGCCGTACGAGTTTTATGTTCACATTTTCGAGGGGTCATTTTGGGTCCAAAGGTCATCCAGTGGTCGTCATGGAAAATGATGGTCTGGTGAGAAAAAATAAAAACGCTAACAAGTAAGAAAATGAGGAGTAAAGTTAACACCTTCTAGGCAAAAAGATAATCTATTCTTTGGTTTCTGGACAGTTTTTCTCCCGACTTTTGGATGGCGCAGCACAGCAGAATATTTATAATTAACCATTTGAACTGCTATAGGCTATGCTGGGTCTTAAAGTGTTAACAAATTAACTCCCGTGGTGCAAAGGGATAGGCCTACAGATATTAACCTGTTGTGATTGCTGTTTGCCTTTTTGAAGATTGCTCCATCATGCTTTAGTGCAAAAGTGGTAGGTTATAATTATGTTAGTGCCTGGTTGTTGACTTTGTTCCCACGGACAGTCCCTAAACGGGGGTCTGTCAGACGGAGGAGCCCGGTCAATTTTTTTCGGAAAGCGTTATTTTAAGAGCTCTATCTCATGGTGCAGTTTATATGTTTGAGATAGCTCCGTTTCAAGTTAGGAGCCTTTAAGTTGACTTTTATTCGACTTTTCATTTCAATAATTTTTTCTAAAGATCCATTATTTACTTAGTTCCTACTGACAGTTCCTAAATGGGGGCGGTAATACGGCGGGGGGAGCCCTGTCAATTTTTTCGGAAAAGCTCTAGTTGAAAGAGCTCTATCTCATGATGCAGTTCATAACGAGTATGGTGGCTCGTTTCAAGTACGACCTTTTTAAAGTGACTTTTACTTCAACCTTTTTCATGTAATTCTTTTGAAAAAAAATCCAAATGGACCGCCTAGTAAAATAAATTAAAGATAAACAACCGTCCAGCTCTTATGGTATGCACAGAATGCCCTCTTATGGCCCATATGTCCCTTTGGACCTCCTCCATTCCATGACCCTACTTGAGCTTTGACCCCAAAATATCAAACCATTCTTCCAAGTTAAGTTGTATAGCCACCCAACTTGCTCAAGATAACCACTGGCCAAGAACCATTGGCATTTGTCATTGACCTTATGACCCGACCTGACCTATGACCCCCCCAACTATGCATTCCCAAACCATCCAATTGATGGATTACTGCATCATTGAGTGCCACGTCGTTAGGGTTTGGTGTTTGTTAAGGTTTAAAGGTGCTTGTTCGATTATATTGGTGTTCTCTACTTGATGATAGTGTGGGAACTTGTACCTGTATACTCACCACTAAGCTTTCAAAGTATCATGCAGTCACAGATCGGGTTCTGACTTGACTAGATTAGTTCCCATACTGTTGAGATGTACAAGTGGCAATTGTGGGGGGGGGGGGCATCTATGTTTCAAGGTCCTTTGGGGTCATTTTGGTAGCTGCCTGTTGTCTTCAAAAGTAGGTTCATTCATAGTGGTCAGTTCAGCAGGGGGTCCTAAGATCATTCTTTGTTTTAGTGCAGCTCACCACTATCCCAAGATGCCTTATGCATGTGGTGTACACAGATTAACCTCTAACAGTCCTTACTCCTTTACCTTTCACCCCATTTTGTTGCATTCTGCAACACTATTTCTGCAAAGAAAGTGCGATGATTACCAAAGTTTGTCCCATTGTAAATTGCAATTGCAGCCCTGCATGCAACCCAGCATTCCAGGGAAGTGATGAATTTCTATAAATACGGTGGATATGTTTCTACTGAACTACACAGGAGAATTGGGACTTAAATTGGCTCATAGTTATAGTAACCAACTTGTTTTTTCCACAAGTATTCATTTTGAGCAATTTAAAATACAATGGTTTTTTAATTTATTCACTAATCCGGAATCCCCAACCAAGCCGAATTACTTACTTCACAATCCTTCTTTGGCAGGGTGAATTTGTTTTTCCAAAATATATGTTTGGTAGATATTTTTTGGCCCATTAACAAACAGAAAAATCTGGCTGCAGAATGTTTTTTTTCACAGTACACAGCCAACTGAAAATGGTTAACTAAAAGTGCACTGTGCATATCAGTTTGAGATGATACATCTGTCTCGTAAGGAAAAGGGTAAAGAAAGGAAAGGGAGTTCACCCTTACCATCCACTGATGAATATTGATGTATTTAGGAGTGTGGTGCATCGGGTTCAATTTGAGGAAGAATCTGGGGAAGGAAATGGCAAGAGTGCAGCAGTTGTTTTTGGAAGAATTGAAAGCTTCATGGGCGAATGTTCACCCCAGTAAATTGTCTGTGTGGATATAGGCATATACCATGATTTTACAGTCAAAACATTCTACATGCACTGCATGTTGACTAAATATATCGGGTGAAAGCTACTGGTGAAATTAAAGGTGCTTCAATGTGCAGTCTACTTCATCAGCCTTGTCAAACGTACGATTTTTGTTGGCCTATCCTATTGTAGACCTCCCTCCAGGGTTCGCGCTAGGTTGCGTTTTTGTGGGATATACACACTTTTATTGATTTGAGTGCAGAAAAGTAGCATTTGAGTGAAGCTAAGGGGTTTTCTTGCACGCGGGAAATTTATCGTCTCATCCCACCGACTTTCCAATTAACCTAAAAATATCGGACATATTATTAAGACCTAAATGCATATCTGCATTTTATCAATGAGTTTCGCTAATAATAATACCGTTACAAGCATTTGTTCACCCTTTCATCGCGACTTTCGTACCTGATATTCAATTGATATTTATTATCTCACAATCATGGCACGTGGCCAAATTACAGGAAATATTACAAAACTAAAAAACATCAAAATTGCACAGACTTAGTAAATTTACAACTGACATTTAAATTACACAAAAAATATTGCACTGGTTTAAATAAAATAAACCATATAATGTACCTTGGTATCGCAGCAATATCCTGTACATAATATTCATAGCGCCATTTCAGTCCATTAGAAAATTGTCCATAGGGTTTGCATTGGTGCGCAGAAGACGGTTTCTCGGTTACGACCGCCATTTTCTCATCATTCTGCGCATAAAAGGGACGAACTTGTGTTTCAGAATGAGGTCAGGATTGGTTAAGCTGTAATTTATGGAAATTTATTACCGATGATTGGCTAACATAGTCCAAACCGGCAAACTTCAAAAGCTTTGCAGTATAAATATTAATGAAGAAATCAAACCCGGAAGTCTGACACCCTAAACCTAAGTAACATCGGGGTTCGTTTGTGAAACAGTGTATCTTTTGTTAATGAAACGAGGTGGTCTTCATGTTAGAAGCATGGCATCTACGTTTCATTGAATTTCTGTGTTTAGCATTTGAGCTTCAAATTAAAGGGGGATGGTCCGATTTAAGTATGTATGAAATTTTCGTCTTGATAGAATGGCCTTCACCCAAAAACCCCATCTGTAATGTTTCGCGCCGATATTTCAATCAGTTTTGATGTGACAGCTAGAAACGTGATTTTGTGAGCCCCATAGAGTACTGTGTAAAACTAATATTGGTCGACCAAAATGGAGTACACTTTCGCTCATAACTCCCAAACCAAACACTATTTAGCCCTAAGATTTCACATGGTAAATGAGAAAAATAGTAGCTTTCTTCTGATATAAAAATTTCGACTACTTCCAGTAAAATCTGGGCTTCTGGGGATGAGGCTATTAGCGATCGGGCCGTGGACCTTTAACAAGCCGATAGACATGCACGCGATCTGGCGCGGTCAAATTGCAGACTACTGTCAATGTACATCGAATACCCGCGTGGCTCAATTTTGGGTTCGGTGTGGCAAAAATCAGTTTACTAGTAGTACACTGTTATATGTGATGCGATCTGGGAAAACCCGCCACCTGGTGGGAAATTTATATTTTGAGTAATTACTATCACTGCAGAGTTTGAAATATTATGTTTCCATAACTGTTTACTTCTTTCTTCTTTGATACACACGTCAAAAGTTACGCCTTATGCAATCTGACAAAAAATAAAGTACAATATAACAGATTTTAAGCTATTTTCTTTGTATTTTCAAAACTGTCCTGTGCGACATTTGGCGGGTTTTCCTAGATCACATCACATATTTGAAATAAACATAGGTATGCTTATCTCATGTTATAATCCACAGACTGAGAAGACTCGATTAAACTCATAGCATACATGTAGCATGGGCATAATTTTTTTGCCATGTAGCGGTGATGCACTTACATAGTGGTTTTTACTCTAGAATGGGACATAAATCATTTCTTTTAGAATGATATATTGACTTTCTGTATGATATCAAAGTGAGTTGATAAATACCAATTGATATAATTATCATGATACATTAATTAAATGATCATATTCATAATTCAATTCCAAACAAAACTAGTTTATTTCTTTCTTTTCAAGTTTGTCAAACATGTAATTTAACTTGTTTTTTAATCCAGAGCCAGTCTGAAGTATCTGTCAAGGCACTGCACACCCCCATTAGAAATAATCACGCATATGCTTGCATACAAGCGAAAAAAACCTGAAAATCCATTTTTCAAAATTTTGGTGAGTATTTTTTAAAACCTAGTGCAATCCCTGCCTCCCTCTACTGCACAACAATGCATTGCAGTGGAAGTATGAATGGATCTGAATTCCAGTGTAACTCCTACAAAACCAGGCCCATAATCAGGAATTTTTTAGTGGGTTGATTTTTTAAAAGGGACTGATTCCCCCCCCCCAAAAAAAAAAAATTCCTCTCCAAAGGGGAGAGGTGGCAAATTTTGACCTTTTTTACCAAAATGTTAACCTTTTTTGACAAAAAGTAAAAATAACCCTATTTTGGGGGCCTTTTTTGAGCTCTTTTTAGTTTTTTTAGGAGCTTTATGGAATTTGGAGGGGCTTCCCCCCCTTCCCCACCTGGTTACAGGCCAGTACAAAACAAATGTCCCAAGTTGCAAAGTATTAGTTCATGTAGGTTTTAAAAATTGTATGTGGTATCACATCTGATATTTAATGTGTTTGGAAAGCAGATAGGTCTCTGGTGATCTGTAACTAAACTTTAATAGTGCAATTAAAGTTTTTATAACCGGTCTTTATAACTTTCTATACAAATGGTCGTTCTTGACAGCTGTATCAGCTCTGTTCTTGCTGTCAAGAAGTTAGTGCAATTTGATGCTGAAAGAAGACCTCTGTTTAGGCTTAATGGTGTGATTCCTCTCTGTATATAACCATGTGGAAAACTAATTCATCGATTCAAGTGTTGTCTGAATGGTTGGTAATTAATACTCTGCTGAGGGTTTTGTTGATTGCAATGTCCCTTCGTAATAATGCCACTTCTAAGACTGCGCTGGGCCCCGAGGGCTTTGGGCTGTGTACAAATCATGTAATGGCGGAAACCAGGCCAGGTTTTTCATCAGATTTGTGGGGATATTTGATCCCGAGTACACGGGGCGAAGATTCGCTCGTTGAGTGCGACAATGTCAGGTTGAGTGATGTCAAGCGTAATCTGCTTCTCTGCGTGTGTTATATTGCTAACCACTCCTTGAGAACAATATGTAGGCACTCGAGGGACCGTTGTATGGCCAATTGCGAGATGAGATTGAACACGCTGAAAATACACGATGCTTTTAGCCAATATGCACCCATACTCTACAGTAGATGAATTTAGTGGTCGTGGTACATGTACACAATGTATTTTTGCAGAATGCTAGGTATAATCTTGGGCACCCAGCTGTACCTTTGAATCAATTAAAATTTGAATTCGAGTTTTCTACAAAATAAGTTAAAATTGTATCACATCTAAGGTCAGTTTTCATTTGCTTTTAAAGTCATTTTCTGCTATCTGCAGTTCTGCACACACTGGCAAAGATGTTGCTTTTTTTAAAGCATTGTATGCAAATTATCAAAGCACTTATGTACATCGCATTGATTTTTATCCCCCTGGCTTGAAAAGCAGTAGGGGGATATTGCAATCGCGCGTATACATCCGTATGTGCATGTATGTATGTGCATGTGTGTGCGTGTTCCAGTTTGGTTAGGTTTTCGTTTTTCACGTCTCCTTCGAAAAGTTTTCAGTCCGATTTATACCAGACTTAGGGTTAAGGTGTAATAGGGGTTCCTTCTTGTGTGGTTGATGTCAAAGGTCATGGGCCAACCAAGGTCAAAAGTCATCTGAGGTCATGTTCCAGACTGCCATCTTGGCAGGGGGATGAGTTTACTTGCAGTATTTTAAAAAAAATTTAGAGGTCTCTTTATTTTGCTCTTTTATGGAAAAGAGCTTGTTATTATAAATCCTCAATTTTAATTGAGCCTAAAGTCAGGAATTTTAACTTCAACGTTAGTGCACTTCATACATGTAATTGTTTGTGATTGCTAGACAAAGTGACTTGTTCATGGATTTGGTTTATGTCTGGTTTTACATACCAGTTTCACTGGCATATCCAGACCTGGCTTTTTGAGGGGGACCTGAGCTGGGGGAGGGGGAAAGTACCTCTAATAGCCAAAACTGGGCTGATTTTGGATGATTTGGCATGAACTGGGGGGGGGAACAAAAGAACCCCCAAGATACATCACTGAGTTTGATTTCCCCCATATGACAGAGAAGATTTGCTGTAAATTTTGGAATTTTACTGTTCCAGCAAATGTAAAGACAATTGGCCTATAGCTATTGAGATAAAAGAACACCTGACGTATGACCAGTCCGATCTTGAAGTGGGAGTTGAAGTCGTATTAAGAAATATATTGCATTGTATTGAGAGTAATTTCCCTGATTGCAAATGCAGCACCGGTGAAGATCATCCTGCCATGCATGAAAAACACAAATGATGACTGGTTGCACTTGCAGAAGACAATTCCGATAGTGGCCAAGTTGAATTCAAATTGACTTTTTGATGACCAAATGCAACATTCAATTTTGACTTTCTTAGCCAAGAATTCAATAGTGACTCTACTTGTTTACACTAACATTGAACTGAATTTAATTACAACCTGGTTGAAAATAAAATTGTGACCTTTAGCTAGTGCAAATGTATGGAGTCTGCATGAACACACCATTTCTGCACTTCTGCAATGAAATCAGTGCAAGATATGGTGGTTGTACAGGTTAGCCCCTTGCACTGACTTTTAAAAAAGTTGGCATTGAGATGCATGTGAAATATGTCAGTGGCTTAACCCTTTGTCTTACCGGGGGGGGGGGGGGGGGCAAAAAGCTTCCAGGTAATTGTTTTCTCATCCTTTCCGGTCATTTTAGCAAAAAGAATGTGAAGGTAGCACCTTTTCCGGGGTTAGGATATACTCTGTCAAAATCTATTTTTGTGCTGACTCACAGACTTTATGATATTATTGTAATGCTGTACTAGGTATGTTGGTACTTATTTTGGTATCAAAGGAAGAGGAGGCCCATGCATATGTAGTTACATGTATTCACTGATATCAAGATCATAAGCATCTGATGTTTTATCAAATTCCTGAGGGGGTGGTAACCACCTGCCAGTTACTGACAGAAATAACACAGTGGCCTATGGGCAGCATAATACAACAATTTGCTCAAAACACCAAAATGTCATATTTTTATTGGAGCGGAAACTCACCCCATCTGGGTGAGGCCTCGATCTGGCTGTCCCTCAATGTTGAGGGCAGTATTCAAATGTTGGTGGACTTGATGAGGGCCTGATAAGAGTGGTCCAAATTGTAACATTTACATGTTGAATGATGCTATTAAAGGTGCTTGTTCCGATCGTCTTTGGGACCCCCCCTGATTTACCCGGAAGTAGTATCAATTTTGATATCAGTTGAAAGGCCGTAATTTTCTCATTGTCATCCTGAAATTTCAGCTTCCAAATCCATTTCTTTCTCAAGATACAGATAAAAAACTGCCGTTTAGTGGTTAACCATCAATATTAGCATAGGGCGTTGCACTATGCATTATCGTGTCTAGCATCAAAACCGCAAGTTTGTTTCCCATGGTACTTGATGGTCAGTGTGTACAAGTGTCAGGCTCTCATATCAAGTAGAGAACACGATAGACAAAAATCGGAACAAGCACCTTTAAAGAAGATAAAATCTAAATCGAAGATAGTAAGCTACAATGTATGTTTATATGATTAGTATTATTTTCATTTTCTCTAAAGTTTCTTTTCTTTTTTTCCAATTTAAAACGATGAAGTCACGATTTGTTGGACTTTCATTAGTCTACTTATATGATTGTCATAACCATGCTATCCCCACAATGCGCGGGTGGGGGGGGGGGGGGCACTATAGCAGCGGTTCCCTGGCTTTGTGCGTGCTAAATATAGGAGTTTCACAGGCCAGATATCTAGTGAACCATAAACAAAAAATGAAATGAAGATGGCAGGATCACAAAACACACCTTTAAACTTGTTTATATTCTTTCAGGTTGGAATCCTTAACTGTGAAGTCTGGGATCCTCCTATTGTGTGTCTTGCTTAGTCTTTAAAAAGAAAAAGGAGAGAAAGACTTTCTATAAGCATAGTTTTTTGACATTGTACACTCGGTACACAGAAGTGACCATATTGCCCACCTAAAAATAAAAATGATCAGCAGGGAAAACGTTTATGACCAAGGTGGGTAGGGAAAAAAGCTATTTATAGCAAACCATTATGTACACTGTACAGTCGTAAATAAATACAGCCATCGCTTCTGCAGAGCCACAAAAACTGCATTTTATTGTTATTGTACTTTTTTAGTAGGCATTATGTGGATATAGGAATGTAGAGCATCCTTTTCACTCCATTCATTCTAAATGGTATCACCCTGCAGGAGCTGAGATTGTGGCAGGCAGCTGAGCAGCTGTGTTTTGAACATCCAATTTCAATAAAATGTAAACCTCATTCTGAACAAGTATAACGCTATTCAAAAGCCCATTGATCTAGTTTCCCATTACACATTTTGTTGTCGTTGATGAGAAGGTATTTTTAGATGCATTGACTCTTTCATTTATTCATAATTATTTGACATATTACTTTCCTGATTGCTCGTTGTTTTGGGAAGTGCAAGGGGAGAGTCATATCACTCAATCATGGAAATCATTACCAGTACATTACCATTATGTTTGACTATTTTAATATTACCATAGACTGCGTAAGAATTTATAGGGATCCCGTTTACACCAGAGGCCGAGTTTTGAAAATTGTCGCTTTTTAAATGTTGTCTTTGAGGATTACCAGAAAACATCTTCATTTGTGATTACATGTAGATCTGGTCTACTGTGTGTGGCCAATGTCAGGAATAGCCTAGTGAAAATTGTGTGATTTCCTTGAAGATATGACAAAAAATTCTTTGAATTCGTCAGCGGCAACAGAACGATTTTCAAAATGGAGGGGTCACTTAGCACTTTATTTGAGTTATTTTCAATACTTTATCATTTTCTGAGTTTTTTCTCATTCAGCTATGATAAGCCTGCCATGTATCATCAATCAATTTTGAAAAGTGGGGGGGGGGGGGGCTTCCCCCTCCATGTTCTGCAGCTGCTGGAATTTGTTAAAGATAAAGATTGTCTTGCAAATTTCAATTATAGTAAAAGTGATGAAGCTTGACCTATAAAATTTGTGCGAAGAGTGACACTTTGCAAGTGAAGTAGTAGTATTAATATTTTGATCATAAGTGAAGCAAAGTGAATGCTTGTGGATGATGGACAACTTTGTACTGATGAGTGTATTTAGTTAAATCATGATAATCTCTATTACTACTGATTATTACAGGTAGTTGATCCAATCAAAAACCTTTATCCCATCAAAATTGAGATTTTGGTATTAAGTTTAATATTTTTCTCATTACCCCAGTTAATTTGATAGGGCCCCGGAAATGTTTCCTTCTGAACAAACATACAAAACGTAATCAATCACACTACATGTCACACATACACTATCATATGGGTTAATTTGGTCCCCATTTTTGCCTACTATCCAAACAACTGTAATGATTGAACTAAACATTTTTAATGAGATAGTTTTTGTGATGTGCTTCCGCATTAAGGAGAAAACACATGAAAAATTGGACCATGATTGGGTCACCTACATGTACCTTCAAGTGGTCATGATGCTGCTCTCAGGGTATGCATGGTACCAGCAGACTACACAAAGCATAATATTTTCACAAAATGATAATTTTCTCAGTTGGTAACGGACCAAAATTTATGGCATATTCTCATATTAATGAATGTCTGTAATTAGCTCTATAGGAAGAATAAATATTCTTTTTCATGACATAAATCCTTGCTACTCATGAAATTTGCCAAAAATTTTAAGCACTCAAAAAATATTTTACCTTTCTGTAAACTCTAGAAGTCGAACAAGAAATCCTAAAACCCTCTCTGGCCCATGGCCAGCTTCTACGTAAGCAATAAATAGAATTTAATAATGCCAAATTGGTAAATGTAGCAAATTTAGTTAGGTTCTGAAAAACACAGCTGGAAGTTTTCATCCTGAAAGGTTTGATATCAGTCTAGAAATCACTGCACCCAGAGGACTAATTAATTAAATTTAACATGGTTAAATGCAAATTTTATTTCCCAATGTACGTTTTCTGAGACGTCACATTGTATGCAGACGATCAATGTTTTAAAACTGACGTTCTATATAAAAAACATACTTCGATATCTGTAGTTACTTTATCCTGGATTTAATTAAATTTGTGGCATCGTTTCCAAAGAAGCAGATTTCATTAACTTCTGTCAGAGCTAATTTTGTTAAATTAGTGAAGTCAAAATATTCCTAATTTGCAGAAATTCAAACAAGCACCTACAACATATGCCTTGCATGAACATGTGTCTAATGAGCAGTGATTTATAAAGGATTCCCCCATATCGGAAGGAGTAGACTGTAGAATACTGCACTGGGACTGAAACAGGAACACATATGCACATCTTTTAGTGCCTTTAGGAATATAATATAGCTTTCTTATCAGGTTATCAGAACATAATTGCCTTACGTTCTGCCTCCGAGGAATAATTTTGATCGATAAATATTTAATTTGTTTTGAAGAGGATTGCTTGCTTGAATTGTCTGGAAGCCATTAGCTTATTAGATACACACCGATGATAATTCATACCCACAAAGTGAGAAGCCACTTTTGGGTTTCATTAAAATGTGTTGTATCAGTGGGATTCTTTTCTCGGCCATTTAAACATTTTGTGAATGATAGCAGGATAAGGTCAGTGGCTACTTTGCATGCCCAAAGTTGTGATTATGGAAAAAGCTGTTGTGGACTTGCCAAAGTATGACGTATTATGTACTTGATCATAATGTTCATAACTAGAGATTTCAATATGGTGGCAGTTGGCGGGACATGGTTGGGGGGTGACAAAAGTTGAATAGGGGACATGGCATCTTGTATTTGGGGACAAGGCTTTAAATTCTCAACTACCTTGCATCTTCGAAAATTTTTGACCCATTAGAACACCATGCAAAATGTGAGGTGTCCCCTTCCCCAGCCATGCTTCCGGCCAGTTTATCACTGGTCACTGGGCATGATCAGTTTGAGCACCATGAAACTCGTTCCCAATGTTAATATTGTACATATTAGATTTTTGGGGTAGATAACCTTTGTTGATTTTGTTTATTCCCAAATTTGGCAAGGAATCCCCCTCTCTCATTCTGCAATAATGTCTATTGGAGTTGTTAAAAATTTTCTTGTGTTTCTGAAGATGAAGAATGATTTTTTTCCAAACAGTGTATCACTCTGTTTTATTTTTTGGGCCCCCGCCAACTTTTGGCGAAGGGGGACTATAGAATGGTAGCCGTCCGTGTATGTGTGTGCGTTCCGCGCGATATCTTTGGAACTAAGCAAGTGGTGGCAAGTCCATCTTTGCAACATAGAATTGTATCTCAAGAGGCGGTGGGGGGATACAAAGGGGTATGTGACATGGGTCAAAGGCCAAATGTGGCAAACATAACGGTCAAATTATGGGCAAAACATAGGGGCTAAAGCGTCTTATAAATAAACATTGTCAACACGATATCTTTTGATTGGAGCAAGTATGGGGTCCGTCCTTCTCACCAGAGATGCCTCAAGTAGGCTGCGGAATGAGTTCGGAGGGACGTGGTCATGTGGTTGGTCAAAAGGTCAAATGGGGTCCAAAAAACGCAAAAAATGGAGTTAAATTGCTATAACCTTATCTGTTGTGGTAGGATGATTGGAAACTTGGTGGGTGTGGTCAACATTCAGTGCCAAAAATTTTTGAAGGTCATTTCAAGGTCACCCGCAAGGTTCAAATCACTAAAAAGTAGGTAGGAGGATGAAACTTGGGGTGTGTGGTCAACATTTCAAGTGCCAAAAAATGTTGAAGGTCATTTCAAGAGTCATCCGAGGTTTCCCCAAGGTCAAATCACTAAACCATGTGGTAGGAGGATGGAAATGGGTGGGTGTGGTCAAACCACTCAAGTGCCAAACATTTGAAGGTCATTTCAAGGTCATCGGAGTCATTCAGGTCAAATCATCTTAAACGATGTTGGTAGGAGGATGGAAAAGTTGGCGGGGTGGTCAACATCAGTGTTGAACTGTGGCGAAGGTCATTAAGGTCAATTGGGGTCATCCAAGGTAAAAATCAACTTAAAATTATGGCAGGCGGATGAAACTAGGTGGGTTTGGTCAACAATCAGTACCAAAAATCTTGTTGGACGTCCTTTCAAGGTCTTCAAGCAAATCTTTGGCACATCTTTGCCACCTAGTGAATGGGGGTCAAAATTCAACTGCCAAAAAAATTGTTTAAGGTCAGTGGTTGTTTTGTGGGTCATTCAAGGTCAAATCACTAAGTCATGTGGCAGGATGATGAACTTGGTTGGTGTGGTGCAACAGGTTCAGTGCAAAAAGTTTTGAAGGTCATTGTTCAATGGAAGAACCACAGTCATTCAAGGAACCCACATTAATTCAAGAACCACTTAGTTCCATCACACTCTTCCCTGAGATCTTAAAATTGTTGCTTCTTGTACTTTAGCTACTGCACTGGCGGGGGACCTTTGGTGGTTCGAGAACCGGCCTTGTTTAGTAATAAATATTGTTACAACAAGGTGGAAAAAGGTTACCCCCTCAACATGTGTTTAATTTTGGTGTCATCGGCAAGAATTGCAGAAGGTGCATACTGCATAGGGAGTTATCTGGTCGTATGTCTGTGGTCTCTGTGGTCGTGGGTCAAAATGTTAAACCCTTAATTATAGTGAATGCCGTATGAGTTCGTAAGGGCTACAATGATGTAACTTTGTGGAAAGGAGGGGCGGGGGTGGGGTGACATGTTTGGTGACCGAATGTGAGCTTTGGCCCCCATTCACAACGCGAAGGCAGAGACACTCGTGGGTCCGGGGAACCGCAATGTATTTTTATATAGCATGATCATGTTTTTGCCCCCTTCAGCATAAATAATTGCAAAATCATTAAACATCATTTTCCCCTACAGTTTATCTCAGTGTTCTGTTCATTTTTGTTAAGTTTTAGAAACACAACAAATCGGTTCTTCGTCAAATCAAGATGAGCTAATGTAAGTATAAATTGAATGATTCCACATAGTACATGGCCGGTGTACCTGTTGGTGTACCTAGAAAACACAGGTCAAATAGTGGCAATTTCCGTTCTCACCTCCCCCTTCCGTGCATATGCATGCCAGAGTGTATATCTATCTGGAAAATTTCCGTAGGATGTGTTCAACCTACAATTCAGTGGGAGCTGCAGAAGGTAAAAAGAGAGTGATTACACCAGCACTGGATAAATTAATGACTAGAACATTGGCTGATGGTAGATGGTGTATTCTATAATTTACACATTCGACATATGTTTCTTTTTAGGATCATGGTTTATGTAAATAACTAGTAGTTGCTATTTAAGTTCATTAATAAAGTATACTGTAAAACTACCAAACCTACACTTGGTGTTTCCAAAAGAGTGGGGGATTTTTTTTCCTCATGTCATGCAAAAAAAAAAGTGCTCAGGTAGAACTGACGTAATCAGCTTTGAATAACGAATAAATAAAGAAATAAATGTTACATTCAGGCTTAGGCCTTTCACAATTACAAGCGCTTTGACCTTTTTCCTCTACACTATAAATGTCGCTGCCCTACAATTCCCAAGGTATAGCCGTATACATCATACCCTTTGAGCGACTGGCGACGATCAATGACGATATTCCTAACAGCTCACATTATACCCTGGGTTGGAGAGAGGTCAAGCGAGGTAAGTGCCTTGCCCAATGCACACACATTGCCCAGCAGACTGGAAAACCCATGCCCTTTGGTCTGAGTCAGTCCCTTTTGAATCCACTGGAACGGACCAATGTGCCCCTCAAATAAAATTAAATTTTCAGTAACAAAGTAAACGTTTGGCCAAATTTTTGCCCCCCCCCCAGTGAGAAATTTTGTGGAAAGGTGGAAAGTCTAAACGAGAATCAGTTTAGATTCTCGCAATCAGATTTATGAGGTCTTAAGATTCTCCTCCATTTTGTATTTACAAATTTGTTAAGGCGAATCTTTCTTTTTCTGGATTTGCCGAAAGAATTGGGGGGGGGGCAATTAAGGGGAAAGAATTTTTGGGAGTGGTCAAATTTAGGGGTAAAGTCCTCTTTAAAAAGATTCCCCCCCCAAAAAAAATTCCCTGGTTACAGGCCTGACTGGCGTAATGAGAAAAATATGAATTCCTTCAGAGGCTTCAGATACCAAAATCTGATTTTTTTATGGGGTTAAGTAGCTTAGGGCACCTCTTACCTGCAAAAAAAGGAAGGGTACCCTAAAGTGGGGGGGGGGGGGAACAAGATTGTCCATATACATCAGGAAACATAAAATTCTGATGGGGTTTTCAGCAAAGTATAACTCAGAAAATGACACATGAAGTGCAATTGAAAACAGAATTTTATTTTGCCTGGCAAATGACTTATTGGCTTGCACAATATGTTTTACTGCAAAGAGATTTTTCTTTGGAAAGGTCCATTGAGTTGTGTCTGCCTTAGGAACAGTACAGACCAAATAATACTGTGGTTAACCATCAAGAGCTTGGGAGCATTGACTAGACAATATTAACAGTGTGGTAGCATGTCTTTTCAGCCAATAAATTAGCTCGTTATGACCCTATGACTTCACACACAAGCATGGAATACTGGCTGATGCATTATGCTATTTACCTGTTAACTATGCTCAATTTCTCCACAGTGTGAAGCACACCAAATTTAATTATCGGCTGAGGGCCATCACTTGGGGAATATGCACTAATAACAAAATATTCCCAGCTCTTTATAATATTTTTACGATATAAGAGCATATGCGCAGAAAGAACTTCTTTGTACATAACTTTAGCCATAAAGATGATCAATTTGTTCACTAGAATAAACACTTGGGAAGTAGAACAGTTTTACATGGATCTTTCCGATTGTATTTTCACACACATCTCCAGCTGGTGAAAATGGCTAAGATAGCACAGACGTGTGAAAATTTAACTTTGGCAAAAAATGATTGCGGTCAGGCGAGCAGAAAGGAAAATAGCTTGTAGGCCTTCTTACCTGCCGTATGTTTTGAAATGTCACTTTTTGTCCTGATCAAGTGCAGATCAGTCTATATATTTGCATGGAGCAGCAAATACTGATACAGGCCGAGAAAAGATAAGTGGTCTTGTTAAGGCTAGACACATTGCTGTGCGGGGGTTTAGCAATGAGGTACCCCTATCTGGCTTAAAATTTGCCAAATCCCCTCATCCCCTTATCCCCTTTTTCCCAGAAAATAAATTGTACCACCCATCAGGTATTCAACCCTTTTGCATTGATTAAAATGTAACTCTTTTAAACAAGTCCATTTAAATCAAGTCAAGTTCAATAATGATAGAGAAAACTTGTTTGAGAAGCCTTTCAATGTAAATTCTTTTCAAAACAGCTGTGGGAATCTACGCAATTTCATTGGTTAGTGCCCGGGTTCAATTCGCAATTTAGACCGGGCATTGCGCACTGGGTATAATTTATTGGTTGATGCGCTTGTTTCATACATCGTTGTGCTAATTCATGCGTGCTGACAATGTTGCGCTCGTTGCGTATGTTCTTTGCATTCAGCGGTTGTTTCAATTTTTTTCATGGATGAGCCCTTTCTTGTACTTTACTAAGCCATAAGGATTGCCAAAAATAGGGTTTAAAGATTACCTTAAGGCAGGTCACCATGGGGCTTTGTTTTTCCACGAATTTCTGATTTTTGACACCATTTAAACATGCCAAACTGGGTTCTATAGTTACCAAAAAAGGTTATCCATTGCAGACAATCTGAGCTGTAGTTTTGCCGATTTAAAACAGCATTTGACCATTTACAAGTCACAAAAACCGCTTGGTCTAAACGGCGGGAATTAAGCCACATTTCACGCGTCAGGCGCAAGGCGCACCATCGCATCGCGCGGTGAATTTTTGCGCGTAATGAAGAGTGCGCGTGCTTTAATGTACTTTTGCGCGAACGCATCTGGGAAAAACGAAAAATAAAATTTGAAAATGTAAAACAAAGCGCTAATTTAGACCAGATGAAATTTCATTTCTTCTAGTTTCTGGAGTTACGAGGCCAAAATAGGTTGATCAATAGTGCATAAAGAGGTATTTCATCAATTGGCACAACATACTCAATTTTGAAGTTCAGATAAAGTTATTTGAGGGAAAGAGACAGCTGAAATGGGTGGAAAGTCACTTTTTTACTAAAACCACGGATTTTACTCAATGTTCAATTTCGCCAAAATTTGGCAAATTTCAGACAAGATAACTCCAAAAATACGAAGTAAAAGGTAAGGTTGAAACTTGCCTACGATAGCAATCGGTCCTCTTTAGGGACGGTTTTCTAAATTTTTCATTTTGCGATTCTAAAAAAAAAAAAACTAAAGATATTCTCCAATATATACTTCAAATTGGGAAAAGAAAAGTAAAAATCATACTTTTTGACATTTTCCTTAATATTCGAAAAGTAAGCTATATTTTTAAAAATGAAAAAAAACGTCCTGCAAAAATTTGTCTTGTTTAACAAAAATAACATAAGAAATCATGAAAATTCAAATTGTTTTGTTATGCTGTCTGAAAATTTTGGGGCAAAATCGTGTTTTTTAGTATTTTTATCAAAATACGGAAAATTTTTACAATTAAATCTGATGCCATCATCGGGTTCATCGTCCAATTTCTTTCTAGAAATGTACGTTTGACATACATAATCAAATATTTGCAAAGTTACAAACCAAATAGATACTCGGAAACTCAAGGTTCACACTGCCTTAAATGTTAAGAATGCAAATACAAGTTGATTTTGGAACCGGTGCGCTATTTAAATATGATGAATTGAATCTGGCGATGCCATTATTTTTGCACAGAAGAATTTCAACTAATGGCATCGCCTTGGTTTCAATTTGTTGTAAAGAGAAAACTAGTTCCCCAAATCATACCTTTAGTCTGTAAGTTTGCCCAAGTTATAAGGATTTTTGCTCTTCAAAAGAGCAATTTAGGTTGTTCTCCAATTCAATTAACCTTACCCCATCTGACCAAATGGTCCCTGTACAGGAACTGCCACCAGCCCATGAAATTCCCCCCTCCCCATTAAAAAATCAAGTTTAAACCCCGATCTGGATCTGGTGTTCTTTCTCTAATTTTGCTTGATTCTGGGTAATTACAGTCTGTTTCTTTTGAATTTGTCTATTAAAATATGTTAGGTTCTTGTATAGCTACATTGTTAACCCCCAGATCTAGAGGTCTACTTCTTTTCTTACAGTATTTCTGATTGGCTTATTTCAATATAATTAATCTCTGAGTTTACCAATCGAAACAGAACACCCAAACATCTGTATACATGCACCTTTCCCCCCTTTTCATACCATGTCTGTGATTGGCTAATTGCACCACATAACCTCATGGATAACCAATCAAATTGGCTGGTACATGTATACATCAAGGGGTTAAGAGATGTTGGCCAGTTCAGCAGAAAGAAAACTAGCCTGGGGATGTTTTTTTTTTTTTTTTTTTTTAACAACACGGTATTTAAAATTGACCTCAATTGAAAAGTTGAAGTTCAATTGGAACCAAACTTGTTATAGGTGCAACGTGGGATCCCTCATATGTTGACGAGGACAAAGGTTGTGCCAAGGTCAAAGGTCATGTGAGGTCAAGTTGTAAAATAAGCTGGGTGGCCCACAGCTTAGGGCTCTTGCCTAAAGTCCAGTACACAGGAGGCAGGCAGGAGTCCCTGCTTCCTCCTCACTCTGAAATTCTTTTGTTCAGGGCATGGGTCAGTCCACTTGAAACACAATTAAACCACTTGAAAGGCATGGGTGATTCATTGTTTATTGACCCAGCCCTCCTGGGTAAAATCTGGGAGCACTCCCTCCTGTGGGAGTCCTGCCTATCTCCTGCCTGCCTCCTGTGTCTATAATTTAGGCAAGAGCCCTTAGGTTCTTGTATAGCTACATTGTTAACCCCCAGATCTAGAGGTCTACTTCTTTTCTTACAGTATTTCCGATTGGCTTATTTCAATATAATTAATCTCTGAGTTACCAATCGAAACAGAACACCCAAACATCTGTATACATGCACCTTTCCCCCCTTTTCTTACCTTGTCTCTGATTGGCTAATTGCACCACATAACCTCATGGATAACCAATCAAATTGGCTGGTACATGTATACATCAAGGGGTTAAGAGATGTTGGCCAGTTCAGCAGAAAGAAAACTAGCCTGGGGATGTTTTTACCAGCCTTTCACTTTGAAATGTCACTTTCTGTGAGGTTGGGATGTGGGGATGGACATGGCTCAAACGGGAGCTAGAGGCTGTTTGGCTCCTAAGTGAATCAACCTATGGTTCCCTTGTAAAACCATGTCATCCAGGGGTTATTCTTGCTCCATCCATTTGGCAGGATATAAATTTTGTCCAGTTTACCGTACACATTATCGGTTCAAGCGAATTAAGGTTGTCCGGCCACTTGCTGGAGCATGGAAGCCATTCATATTCTTGCCAATGCAGTTTTCTTCCTTTTCTTGTCATATCAATTGTTATGAGAATTTCACAGACATTCCTTCACTTTTAAACTACTGCAAATTTCAAATATTTTTGTACTTTTTCATAGATCTGTCAGTAGTACTTTTTGTGTCATCTGCAAGAATTGCAGAAGGCACATAGGGATTACTCTGGTCATATGTCTGTGCGTGTGTCTCTGTGGTCAAAATGTTAACTCTTAATATATTGCATGCGGTATGAGTTCCGTAAGGGCTATGATGATGTAACTTGGTGGAAAGGAGGGGGGTGGGTGGGGTGACATGTTGGTGACCTCATGTGACCTTGGTGACCTCATGTGACCTATGCTCAAATCGATGCCATCCTTATAGAAAATCACAACTATGTAATACAAAAATTTACGGATCCAGAAATGTTATGTTACAGTATCCTATGGTACTGTAGTCTAATCCGCAGACCTCCTTTTAAGACCTCTCTCCTGATTTCTTTCTCAGACTTATAAAATTGATTCTCTGTTCTTATTCTTGGTTTGATTTGATAACAAAAATCTATAGAAATCAGGGGGGTAGGACATGCCAACCTAACAGCAACAGCAAATTCAAAACGGCATCAACTTTTGGGTGTTAGTCTGTTTCAAAGACTTAACGGTAGGAGGGCGCTGTTACGCATATCGAATGGTTACACACAGACTTGACTAAAGACTAGCCCTGGTCAGTGGTCACGAATATTTAAATCTAAATGACCGTTATTGAAAATTACACTATTTTGCAGCGAGGTTAATCCACTAACCCCGACGGATTTTGAAGTCAATATTTTTTTCTAATTTATCATGATATTACTAAGATCTTTTGAACAAAGGTTTAAGATATGATTTTTTAATGTCACTGGGACCGAGACTGCCATAGTAAATGCACGTAGCAGTTCCCCAAATTACCGTTTGGAAATTCCCCCATGCCCAAATCGAGCAGATTGTGTCCTACCCCCCCTGATAGAAATAAATCAGCTTTGAAAAGCTCAGCCTCTTGCACGTACACACAGCTACTTTTGAGGTTTGTTTCGGCTTATAAATCCAACCATTTCACAAACAACACAAAAAATTCTTTTGCTCCGGCAAACCCAATTTGCCAGTGGAAATCTGAACTACTCACAACAACACGCTAAACACCAGCTATTCCCAATTTGAAATCCAACATGTAAGTGTAGCATTCCGGGCCTCTCTTCCATTCTTTAGCGAGAGGCTTGGGTTTATTTCGTCCTAGACAAACCGGCATATAAGCAAAATAAATTTTTTTTTTTTTTTTTTTTTCTCTCCTGATTTCTTTCTCAGACTTATAAAATTGATTCTCTGTTCTTAATCTTGGTTTGATTTGATAACAAAAATCTATAGAAATCAGGGGGGGTAGGACATGCCAACCTGACAGCAACAGCAAATTCAAAACGGCATCAACTTTTGGGTGTTAGTCTGTTTCAAAGACTTAATGGTAGGAGGGCGCTGTTACGCATATCGAATGGTTACACACAGACTTGACTTAAGACTAGCCCTGGTCAGTGGTCACGAATATTTAAATCTAAATGACCGTTATTGAAAATTACACTATTTTGCAGCGAGGTTAATCCACTAACCCCGACGGATTTTGAAGTCAATATTTTTTTCTTAATTTATCATGATATTACTAAGATCTTTTGAACAAAGGTTTAAGATAAGCTCAGCCTCTTGCACGTACACACAGCTACTTTTGAGGTTTGTTTCGGCTTATAAATCCAACCATTTCACAAACAACACAAAAAATTCTTTTGCTCCGGCAAACCCAATTTGCCAGTGGAAATCTGAACTACTCACAACAACACGCTAAACACCAGCTATTCCCAATTTGAAATCCAACATGTAAGTGTAGCATTCCGGGCCTCTCTTCCATTCTTTAGCGAGAGGCTTGGGTTTATTTCGTCCTAGACAAACCGGCATATAAGCAAAATAAATTGGGGGAGTTTATGTTGCACAGGGCATAAACCAACCAGAGCTTCCTGTGTATTTAGATTAGTTGAAACTCTAGCTGAACAGCTTGAGGCATGGGAACGAGAGAAAGAGAGAGAAAAGGTTTTACAGACCCATTTTATTTTTCCCCATCTGAGAGCAAATTGTTGGTAGCAGTCTGGGGGTACACACAAGTTCCTCTGTGTAACGAGAAAATTCTACCACGGTAATGGCGGTAATGAACAGATAACAAGGCAAATAATGGGTAAAAGGATATCAGTGCTGTTTGAAGCTGGAGAACAATGCCACTGGGGAATGCGCCGGCTGCTGATGACGGAGTTAACAGTCTGCAAAGTAGCTGGGTAGCTCACAGGTAGATGAGATGGATGGAAATGCCATTAAATCTGCAATGAAGTTTTTCCTGCGAAAAAAAGTTTTAATAGGGAAGTTTTGATGAGATGAAAATTTAATTTATGGAATATGGTGGGTATGTATGGGATTTGGAGGATGGGTAATGAAGTAAAGGGTGTTGTTTTGTTGGTTTTCAATGTTTTGGATAATCTTGTGGGGGTTTTTTGCACTTAAAATCTTTTGGTATTTGTTACTCTTTGGATTTTTAAGGGCATGCCTATACCTTGAGCAATGTTCAAACTTAATTGGGCATAAGCAGTGAGTAGACTTGTGTACAAGCAGTGTTCCATATACGTTGTTAGTGAATTTTAATGTACTTGGTGATATAATTAAACTACCAGGCATCAAGGAACATTACATTTTGGGGTACCGAGGGATGTTGAGAGATATGTGTAATAAGGTTAGGATTTTATGTAGAATATGCGCAACTCTATAAAGCAGTGCTGTATCATCAGCAAACTTGGTGCATACTTAAAGAGACACTGGCACATTTTAAAAATAGTGCACCCGCAAGATTTTTCCAAATTGATATCTTTGCATGGTTATAAAGCTATATACATTAGGCCTTACCCTTGCCTAAAATGATTAGCCCAAATCAGCGCCCTTACGGGTAAACAGAACAATTTTACAATAAAATGACTCCCAAGTCATATTATTAAGCAGACGACGGAAATGGCATTTAACACAAGAAAACAATGCCTTTAAATGTATTAGTGGTTCACATGAGTTCATTTGCATAATTAAAAGCTAATATTTCATTCATTGACTCTAATTTTGTTACCCCATGTCATATCTTTAGACTTAATGGGACATATAACTTAATGCAATGCATAATAATAATAATCTTTTTTTGTCTGCCTTGAAACTTGTACATGGAAAAACAAATTGTCTGCAAATTAAACCCTACATTCATAATTTCTGTGGATGGGAATGTTACATATGAAAGTATCAAATTTCACACTAGTATGAAATTTGATTCCTGAAAATGGGAAAACTTTGATTCTGCACTTTGCATCCACCCAGACAAATTTGCATTTCAGCTGCAATCATCGATCATCAGTCATGCATTATGCATATTGCATATCCTTCCATTCATTCCATACATAAATGTATGAATTAGTTCTGTCACAAGCTGAACAAGATTTAGTATATCACACTCTGTTAATTTGTTTGTCTCAACAATTGTAGCTTAAAATGTAAAAGTGTGTACAGAGATTTTTGCATTGGACTAGTATTTGGCAGGTCGTAGCCAGAGCCATATCGTAGAAAATCCCATGAGAAAAAAGGTCCTTTTAGTAGAGGTGGGCTATGAAGGTCAATGTTTCAGATCTCTTCGAACACAGGCTCGTTTGATGACTTTAATCACCCTGATCCCAATTTCGAAGACAAAAATGAAAAAAAGTGCGAAAAACCAGGGTGCCCCATCGAAAAATCCAAAATGGCCGCCAAATTGTCAAAAATTTGATTTTTGACCATAACTCAATTATTTTTGTTCAATTTGCTTAATTTTGGTGGCAATACCATGTTTTGGGTTATTAGGATCATGATATGCCACTTATCTCACAATAGCCTTTTGTTTCTTGAAAAATTTGCGTGTTTGCTCAAAATTGAAGCGTGAGGGCGCTTTTCCATAAAATGAGTATCCGAATGATAATGGTGATTTTAACATTCAAAATGAAGAGGTTTATTATGAACACTGACTGAAAATTTTGATTTGCGTGGTGTTTGTGGTTTAGCAACTGTAAGCTATCATTGTCATAAAAAATGCACCTCCATTGAAACCCACACGTAAGAAAGTTCGTTGACCCCTGTGTATTCCAATGAGAGTGTTTTTGTCCCAAATTTTAAATTGATGCCCCAGGAAAATGGTAAGGTTACACAGCTCTAATCTTCAGAAAATTATGAATAACAATTCTGCTTGATGCCACCATTAGAATTTAAAAATTTGATTGATAAGTACTTATGGGACAGCACCCTTTACAGCCAATTTGAGGCTTAAACTGCCCATTGAGAAAATGAAAAGTCATGGTGAGATAGAAATTGCATATAATGATTTCTTGTAGGCCAAAACATGCATGGTATTGCACAAAAAATGAAGGTGAATAATGCCAAATCGTATCAAATTATGGTCAAAAATATGATTTTTGGCCTATTTGGCAGCATTTGGATTTTTCGTTGGGGACCCTGGTTTTCGCCACTTTTTTCATGTTTTCTTCGAAAAGGGAGAGGCATCATTAAAGTCATCATTCTAGCTGTGTTCGAAGTGACTGAAACAGACCCAAATATGACCTCTATAGCCCACCTCTACTTTAGTAATTTTAAATTGACTTCACCCACTTGCGCCATTTTGCCATCATTGGGAACTCTTCTCTCATTTCCACTATACAACTGATATCTTAGAGGGGGAAGGGGTCAGTTCTTTCTAAGGTATGCGGGCTCGAACTTCGGCGAACGAATCCGAGAATACGATTCTCGCAAAGATTCTAGTAAATTGATTTGCACTGAATCGTTTGATCTCGTAACGTTTAGATGTTAAAAGTATCGCATTAGATGATTCCGCAAAATTCATTTGTGAGAATCAAAAACACGGATTATCGCACTCTGCAACGAAATTCTACCCCTGGTATGAAAAACA
>JAMKCH010008200.1:0-24217 GCA_023653785.1 Ophioderma brevispina
TACTTATTGCTAATTACAAATCTTGGTTGCGACACAGACATTTCGAGCTAACCATTCACAGGTATAGGTTTCTAGCCAGGACCCATGCACACAGTGTAAAAATCTTTTGAAAAGTGGGAAGCCGATATTCAAAAAATGTTGCTATTATGCTTTAAAATTGATAAAATGCTTCTTGTACAGTTCGTCAGAATTTGAGTCAGATGTCATCTAGATGTCCATTCGGCAAACATGCTTGCAATGCTTTTACAGAAATGGGTGGTACTTTCCAAACAAGCCTCTAATTGATCTAAATTAAAAAAAAAACAAAATTTAGGTTTCCAGAAGTGCATGTCATCCAATCTTATTAAAAACTATGCTACATTACAGTAAAAGGACCACTTGCATGAGAGATCAATGTAGTTTCAAAGTAACCCTCCCAATTCAAACTGAGGTTATACATTAAAAGATAATAGAGATAAACTGTTTGCAGTTAGCCAAGATAATCACAGATTCAACTCAATTTGTGATGTAGAGCACATTAGAATGAGACCGGTGATAGGTTAACTGGCTCATGCTAACTTTGATAGGAGCAGGACCAAATTGGAACCACACCGCAAAAGCTATGGCAAGTAATTCAGATAATTGCAGGAGCCAAGGCTGAACCAGTAACCAATGGGGTACTAATGAATGTGCACTTACATCAGTGGAATAAGGGATGAGAACTGCACAAGACTTTATGTACAAGGCCTATTGTACATGTTTGAGTCATTGTGTAAAATGCTAGGTTGCAAAGAAATTAAATTGCTCAATGATCCTTGAAGGGTGTATCATGTGGGGGTTCACAATGGGTGTTTAGGAAGAGGAGGTGCAAAATCATCAAGGGGTCATTGGATTATTTTGAAAATGGTTGTGAGGAATTATCATTGGGTGGGCATCACAGGGTGTTTTCAGCCCATCACATCATTCTATGTCTCTAAAACTTCTTCCCTGAATTAGCACATTGTTTTCCTTTCAAGTAGGCGTAAAGCCATATACATGGCATACGAAGCAAATTGACATACTAAGTAGCAAATTGACAAACTTCAGTTACAGTTGATCACTTTCAATTTGAAAATTCCGACCAAATTATCATGTGATACTTAGGAACTTTAGTTAGGTTGTATTAGATCAGACCTCAAGTTAGGAAACATTTCAGCAAGTTAGGAACATTTTTGTTCCTATTTTGCTTTAGAAATAGAACCCTTAGGAACCTTCCTAAAGTTAGGAATAATTTGGAACTTAGGAATGATTATTGTTCCTAAGTCCCACTTAGGAATATTCCTAAATTTTATGAGGGTGAGCGCATGGACGAATCAAAAAATGCACCAAGATTGGTGTTCACAATCTGGAGAACCGTCTTTAGATAAGGTGCTTTGCCGTGAACTGTCACCATATCCGCCATCCGTTTTTTTAGGCCAGGCATGTTTATGTAAGCAAGAGAAAGCACAATTTGATGGCCATTACGAACCTGTGTCCGCGTCAGAGGCTGCTGCCCACTGAGACAGTGCCAAAGACTGATCAAATGTTGTTGATGGAGTTCTCTTTTACATCGCTTGAAATGTACAGAGAGAAGCACCTATAGTTGCAATGATATGCATCTTTACAAAGTGGACCATTACGGCAAAGCATCTGTTGTCTTCATGGATAACACTGGTGAACCAAACACAAAGACAGGACACATGAACGTTGCAAAACTAGGATTGCAAAAGGTAGACATATCAAATGTGACAAATTTTGCTGGGAAAAAAAAAGGAAATGCAGATGTTGATATAGCAAAAAAAATCAGTAGTTACCATGCAAGATTTAGGCAACAACCCCAAAATTGGAAAAGACACAGATTGTTTATATTAATTATCCAATATGCAGAAGAGCGCTGTAATTACCTTTATTTTTGGTCGATAAAGAAAAAATGTGTATGATATCCATCTTCTGAAGCGCTTATTCAGTATGACAATTGCTCATATTGCATTTAGGTTGCGCTACTACTACAAGAATATGTGGGTTGGCAAAAATATTGTTTTCCTCACAAGTCATCCATGCGTAAACCTGTGTTGCGAGCTTGTTCCAGAGTATTTTGTACTACCAATAAGACCCTGGAATCTAAAGAAAAATGAGGGCTGCAACCCAATGTGTCTCTGTCAATAAGTCAGCAATCATCTATTTGGAATCATTACGCTACAGGTTACCCTTCCAAAAAAAAGTCTCACAACAGCTTGTGGACATTCATGCAAAAAACATGGACAAGTTAACCAGTCTCGATCTCAGATGATGATGAACTTGAAGGACTAATTAGTAATAGTGTGGTCGATTAATCTTCCGCAAACAAAGGGTCGGCACATTTTGGTGATTGATGAGGTGAAAAATGTGAAAGTGTACTTTTTCAAGAATTTCACAATTACACTGTAAAGAAATCAAAGTGATAGATGTATAGTGATAAAAAATTCATATCGCTACAGACTTTTGACAAAATCCCCACTAAAAAAGAATTTTAATTCGAATAGATTTCTACTGTCGAAAGCAGTAGAAAATGACTGCCTAATTTGTCATTTAATCGGTTGATGCTAAATAGGAGGATTTCTGGTTTCATTTTTTTAAATGGCAGAAGTGGCCATTTAAACATCAAGGTGCTCTCAAAACCTTACAACAACCATCTTAATGTCTTCTTATGCTACAATTAATAAAAAAAATAACACCCTATTTGTCATTTTGGACCATGGTTGGTCCCAAAAATCAAATAATTGTACTTTTAAACATTTGAGTGGATGGCAGCCATATTGAATTTAGAGGTCAAAGATGAATACAATTTCATAAAACCCATTTTAATGGATGTAATGCTACAATTGTAGGAAATGAATCTTTTGTCCGTTTGGCCCATCCGGTACCCGAGATACAAGAATTTGTATTTTTCAACATGAGCAGATGGCGGCCGTATTGGATTTTGAGGTTAAGGTTATATCTCAACTTCATAAAACCCATTTGTAATGGTTTTGTGTGCAAGAATTAGTAGGAATTTACATCGTGTTGTACTTTAGCTCATTATTGCCAGAGATCTGGAGGCATTTTTGTTTTTCAAAATGTCGCGGATGGCGGCCATTTTGGTTTATGTAAGTTTTGAACAGGTTCTGGAGACTTCGATTTTGTGCAACTTTTGATATATATTAAGCTGACCTTATACTACAGAAAATGGCCAAAACACCTTCTGTTGCAATTTTTTGGGGTCAAGGTGTATTTACCTACCTAGTTGGTGTAATTTGGGATCTGGTTGGAAGCTACTTGGAAAACCGAGTGGCCAGTTTCGGCTATCAGATATAACACAGTTACGCAAACTTAAAGTTAGCCTACCAAATACCCAAGCCTTCGACAGCATCCCGCTGTAGCTACAATGTTATGAATGTTTGTTCCAATAGGTCTCTCAACACAGATGTAGTTGGCGTCTGTGGAACTTCATAGCCAGATTTAATAATAAGGTTTTAAAAGCAAAAAATATGGGACCGTAAAATTTTTTCTGTTTAGCTGTTTCAGGTGGTATAAAAGGAACAATTAGACAAAAAACAAATCTACACGGTCTTCCAATTTTCCATGGGAAATCCACAGTAAATGTCGTGTTTTCAAATGGACAGCAGTGTGTGACCTATGTTGGGGTAATCCAATGCACAGCGGGATGTTGCGGCTGCTGTGCACATACATAGATGTCTTTGAGCCTATTATTAATACCCCATCTGTTTTGGATATCTATTTTATGTAAAATATCTCTCCATTCTTTCACTGGCCTAGGCATCAGTTGCGAGGGCAAATTGAAGACACTTCATATTTTCTGAATATGTGCCAGTGCCCGCTTAACGCAAATTAATAATATTTTGTGGCCCAGTTCGCGTTATACCGGTCCAGCTCTTTTGGACTGCTTTCCCATTTTTCCGGAGTTGAAATCTCGCTAATGGTTATATGTATGTATTGATTAATATAAGCTTTGTATGTATTCTAGTTCAAGGCATAGGTGATGTTATCGAGGTTTTTCTTCATTTTTATTTAACAAGGCTGACTATGGAAAATGTCAATATTTCCACTAACATCTCCATGCCTTCGAGTTAAATTTGACTCATTCTTATAGCTTTCAAAATGTCTTTCCTTTTATAGGTTACGTGCGCGTATGTTTCTGGAAGCACCAAGGTAGGCACATAATACCATTTCTATTTGGGTTGTATGCGTATTGACTTTAACAACAATAATATTAGACGCAGCCATTAACGCCATGGCCAAATTGAAATAAATTTATATAGATAATTATCAATCAATAACATTCGCAGAGTCTACCAATCTATACGTTCAATAGTGATCGATATAATTTGGTAGTATTGTAGTAATGTTATGTGAAACTTATAATAACATGCAATCATTCGATAAACATTGATTGCAATATATTCACGTACTCTTGACTTCAAAGCTTCCAAATTGCTCTCTAATCTATGATGTTGTTAACATCAGCTTTAATTGAGTTGCGTTCCAAAATGCTAACGACCCCCAGCTCAAAAGAGCAGGGCATTACTGATCCGATGAAATTGTTGTTTTTTGGTGTAGTTATGTGTTCGGGTCCATTTACAGTGTTCAAAAGTCCAAATGTTAACAGTTAGAACAGCAGGTGTTACAAATGATGTTCTAAATTGTAATACTTGGAAGCTTTTACTATGCTTAGTGTTCAATTATAGAACACCCATGCCCCGGGCACCCATGGCAGTGTTTTGTTTTGAAACTGAGTATTTTACATTTTATCACATTTTTCGGATTAGGGGATACTGTAAAACATGAAAATACTTAAAATGATTAGGAATATTTCAAAAGTAACCAATTTAAAACTCACTGTTGGTACACTACATGTTCTAAAATTGCATATTATTATGTCTAAATGGCGTACATATGTTCAAAAGTGTTACAGATGTGTGTTCAAATTCGGCACACTTTTTAGAGTGTGTTATATTTGCCTAAAATGACATTTTGACAATTTCAGGATACCATAAAATGTTACCACATTTTTGAAAGAAAAAAAACCCGCAGGGTTATTTGAAAGCACGGGATTTTCCCGGGGTGATTCTCTCGTTCAAATGAATGGACCAAAGAGGTGCACTTAAATCCTTGGCAACGCTCTCTCTGCTAACATTTAATCATATTTTCTTGAACATTTTTTTTCAGTTGACGGAATCTGGGCAGAATGGAATGCATGGCACGCTTGCACTGCAACATGCGGCGGTGGCTTAAGAATCCGATTTCGCGATTGTGATTTGTGATAATCCTCCACCTTCTGATGGTGGAGACGACTGTCCAGGTACGGGAGTGAGTCGGGCGATTGTAACACTCAACAATGTCCAGGTAAATAGAACATTACCAATCATCGAAAATAACTTCGTAAAGACGCTGATTTTAGCGCAAGGTGTGGTCTAGTGTGACTTAGTATTACCTTCAATTCCAAATCAATTCTTTTGTTGGTCTGAGGAAATCCGAGTTTTGGTTTAAGGTGCAAGCGTGAACACATAGCAGCCAATTTTGGTGATTGAACAAGATATTAATCGCATTGCATAGATCTCTAATCGTAAAAGGGTCCACAAATAAATCAACTTTACGGTTATACTAAGATGCAGGAATCCACGCAAAAGATATTAGCAGATGAGACATAAGTAGCCATTGCAAAAGGTAATCGTATGGCATTAGACAATGAAAAAGTAATGGCACGCCTCACCAATGTAAAATATTTAATTACTTTTTTCAGGAAAATACCCCCATCAGCTAGCTATCTTTTGCAGAATTTGAGATCTTCTTGTAGCAAATATGTTGCTTTTTAATTGCAATAAACAAATGTTCTTGATATGTAACAGGGAGCTGCAGTACTAGAATTAGTAGCATTAGCAACAGTAGGTAGCATTAGTTGCAGTAGTAATACGGCAGTAGTAGCTGTAATATTAGACTACTACTACTACTACTACTACTACTACTACTACTACTACTACTACTACTACTACTACTACTACTACTACTACTACTACTACTACTACTACTACTACTACTACTACTACTACTACTACTGCTACTACTACTACTACTACTACTACTACTACTACTACTAGCAGCAGCAGCAGTAGTAGTAGTAGCAGCAGCAGTAGCAGTAGTAATATGAATAGTAAGAGTAGTAGAAAGAGTAGTAGTATAGTAAGAGTAGAAGTAGTTGGCCTAGGATTAGGCCTAGTAGTAGGCCTAGTAGTAGTATAGCCTAGTGGTAGCAGTCCTAGTAGCCTAATAGCCTACAAGTTTGTAATTGTAGTAGGAATAGTAGTAATAATAGGTCGCAGTGTTAGTAGTAAATAGATAAACTTGACGATTTTAAATTACGTATTCTATGAATTCCTCCTTCTGTATTAATAATCACATTGACTGTAACGATTCCTGCAGTTGAGAGTTCTTGGACAGATTTTAGCGACTGGAGTGATTGTTCGGTAACGTGTGGTGGTGGGATCGAAACCAGAACAAGGACGTGTTTGAATCCTACACCAGCTCAAGAAGGAACGAATTGCACCGGGGAGGCTCAAGAATCGAGAACCTGCGCTGAAACAGTTTGTCCTAGTGAGTGCTATTATTACTCGTATGTTATTGCAATATAAAGTATGTTAATTCTATCTCAAATTAGATGGAGATTGTGTCTTTGAATCATTCTCGCGAGGTTTTTGGATGTAAGTAGCCCCGTGGTACGAACAGGGGTACGAACTTCATGAAAGTTTTACTAGACAATAAGTAAAGCTTTGAAACCTATTCTTTTGTGTTCACTGGTGTATACAATATTATTGCAATTATAGTAATTTACCTTTGTTCGCTGTTAAAAAACATAATGAAGATCTTCCCAATTGATGCATCATCTGAACACCAACACCATTATGCATAAACAATCAATATGTTGCTTTGATGCAATGGATTGATATTCTTTGACAGAGCTTTGTTCTATAATGTTACCACATCAGGTTGAACTTGTTTTTGATTCCGAAGTGCTGAGCATCTTTTGCCACTAATCAGAACAGCAAAATAATACAAAGTTCATTTGATATCACCTGCCATAAATAACGTTAGTTTCAACAATGCAGAGCTAAAATAACACATTATACTTTCTTTTTGTTATTGCCGTAATTGATGACAACAGCTAATGGAAAATGGACTAACTGGGGACCATGGACGGATTGTAATACCGACTGTTACGCATTCCGTTATCGGACATGTACCAACCCCGAGCCAGCAAATGGAGGACGAGAATGCCCAGGCAAAAGCAGAGAGGAATATGAATATAGTATTGTGGACTGTCCAGGTAATTGAAAAAGAGAGATGGTAACAATTGAAAATAATATTAAACAAATAATTAATGATAATCATAGCCATTGTCATCAGCAGGTGTTTCCTTAAAGTGACGCCATGACACACTAACACGTTTGCGAATTCGGCAACCTTTACGGAAGGGAACATGCGGTTTATTAGGTGCTGAATTCGTAAGTATGTCACCGTCTTAGGGTGTCAGCCTAAAGGTGCATTTCCTGATTCCAGCACCTTCTGCTTTATTCAGTGTTCACTAGGTATCCTTGAGGAAAGCGTATTCACAAAATTTGAGTTGATTCCGATCTTGCGGTTTTGTGTTGTGAGCAATTCCACGGTTACATAGGCCACTGTGCTTATTTTCTGTCCGTTTACAGACAGAAAATACTAAATCTCCATTTTTTTACAGATACAACCGAATTTGCACGTAAGATTAGGTACACATGGATTACTAAGGCTAACGGTTCAGATGATATAAAAAATTCAACTTTTTGAGCTAAGTCGGGGGACGAGGTTGTGGATCACGAAATTCCCTTTAATGAAACATCCGCCATCAGCTGCTTTGTTATCATAAGGTTGAAGAAGAAATGACGTCTTTGATTATCCAATGCCACATTAGTATCCATTCCATGTCAAATTTTCTTAAAATAGCACTTCACTACCACTGAGTTTGTTTTAATAAATATTTTAGTTGATGGCCAATGGGGTGAGTGGACAGTCCATAACTGTGACAGGACTTGCAGAGGATACAAGACCCGTCGTTGTGATAACCCACCTACTCTGCGGGGCGGAAAAACTTGCGTGGGAAATACTCAAGAGGAATATGGTTCATGCTCTGGTTTTGATTGTGTGGTTAACGGTAAGCGCATGCATATCGCTTTCAAAGTTTCAAAAGCAGATTCAAAATTTGTTTTCTTTTGCTATCAATATAAGTAAGTCTCTCTCTTAATATTTTTCGTGACCTATTGCCGTTAAATCCTCAAGATGAACTTTTTTTACAAATCTCATATTTCGACCACTGTATAAACCTTACCCCCTTAAAAATACTCCTTTGATTTTGGTAAACCTTTGATATAATTGTTTTTAAAGGTTTTCTCAATACAATTCTGGAGAAGATGATTCTTTTGCAATTAGTTTTGGGTTAAGGCATCATGTATTATATTTTGACTGGCCTAATAGGTAACTGGGGATTATGGGGCACGTGGAGCAAATGTAGTAAATCTTGTATGCATGGAACACAGACAAGAGCTCGGCATTGTAACAATCCTACTCCACGTAATGGAGGGCAACAGTGTTCAAAAGATGAGCCGAGTGAACAGCAAAAACCTTGCTTCTTACAAACATGCCCAGGTAAGAGTCTGTATATATACTAGGCCACGTGTATCTGTCTTCTGTCTGTCTGTCTGCCTATGTATCTGTCCGCCCTTTTTCTCGGAGACTGGGGGTCGTACCGTCCCAAAACTTATTGGGTGGGTGTAGCTTGGGCCGAGCCAGATCAAGTTCGATTAGTTAGCGGATACGCGCCACACAAGTCGGATAATCGCGAAAAACGGTTTTCAAACAAGTAGTGCTTTAAAAAGGCTAGGTGATCGCTATACCCGGGGACCGCCTAGTTCACTATAATTTGGTAACACTAGTGCTTTTTCATAAACAAATACCATTGGCAACAGCATCAATCGCTGTTGGCATGGCGTCAAAGGACAGATTGGTATTACGGGGGTAGCCATGTTGTGCGCTTTCTAAAGTCTATATTTCTTTGCCAACATTTTCTGCAAAAATTCTAACACGGGCTTGTAGAATTGGTCTTTCATTCATGATTGTTTTGCATGCACTGAGCCGGTATATCGGTATGTTAATGGACAGCTGCTCCGTCTGGTTCGAAATATCGGGTGGAATAACATTTATATTGTCGTCTCGATTTTTGAGGGACTGCGTTCAACTTTGCCCAAATTTTGGCCGAAATAATGTAAATTGGGCACTCGGTCCGTTTATCACTTGTTGGAATAGGTCACCGGTGCGACTTGAGAATTCGGCTCCACCCTGGATCGATTGCCCTGGTACGCTGCTTAATGTAAGGCGTTTACAATAAAAAAATATCTGTTTCTGAACAGTTTGAGTATGAAGTAAACACTTCGCTCGCCGAGGTGGTGCCGCATTTCTATGCCGTCAGAATTTTAGCCCCTTTGTTCATTAGAAATGAAATTGTTATACACGTACAGAGTTCATACTTTGATTTTACAGTTCAAAAAACTGCATAGATTTGATATAGGCCTAAGTTAAGCTACCTACTTTAGAGGGCAATACTATTTGCAAACTGCTCAAGCAAAGTAAGTAAAGGATATTTCATTTCGACCTTGCATTTGCTATATATGTCAGGGTGAAAATCAGCTCACGAAAAGGAGTAGGGCAGTGTTATCGCAGCGTCATGCACGGCGGTCACGTTAAACTTTAATGAAACATTAAAATAATTACTTCACCAAGAAGTGCTGACAAATCGGGTATTTAATATTACAAAATGCTGCTATTTCTTTTTTCCAGTGCCACCAGATTACACGAGGAAGGTTAAACAGAAGAAACGATCCGACATTAATTTTGGACTAATTCTCGGCACCATCTTCGGCGCCATGGTAGTTTTCGCAGTCATTCTGTTCGTCGCTTTGTCCATCAGGAAAAGACAGTTGAAGAAACAAAGAGACAAGATAGTGGTATGGACAATGTACAATTGAGATAGATTTTACTATATTTTAAAATTTTACTGAAGAATACTAAACCATCTTATTTTCCGTTTTCTTTTTAATACATGTAGATGTTAAACATCAAGAAATTACACATTCCATTTGTCAGTTAAATACTTGAATTATTACTATTAACATTATTTAAAAGACACCTCTTTGGTTCATAACAATAATAGTAGCGCAACAACAAGAACAACAACAATAATAATAATACAATGCAATAATAATGCAATTAGAATTAAGGGAAACAAATAACAGGTATATATTATTTTCAAGTAACAACACAAACCGATACAAGAATCCACCAATTTTTTATGTACAAATTTACAGGAGGAACGAGAACGGTCGAAACTGTATAAACAAGCTACAGAGATGAGCATCATACCTGTAAGTACCAATATGATCGATATTTAGATGTGATCAATCTTTAAAAATCTATTTTGAAAATAAAGTAGTATGTCAGAGCTTACCATTGCTAATCCGTGGCAAGAAAGGATGGTAATGTTAAACAAGTTTACCAAAAAAACAAATACAGAGATTACTGATCAATTAAGATGCAATGCTGCTGAAGAGGCAATAATATGAAGAAAAAATAATCATTTAGAAAGAAGCAAAAATCAATTTGATACACGTGGTTTGATTTTTTAATTATATCCCTTAAATTCCTATATGCCATTTTCGCCACTTTTCAAAAATCACAGAGCAGACCCTGCCCTGTGTTTACAGGGAAAATGTTCTTGATTTTTTTTTCTAACAACACAAAAACCGCTACCTCCTTTTTTGCGGTGATCGTCAGGTTGCTAGTTATTTTCCTCTAGGAACGTAAGGGATATACTTCCAGTCTGTCCATTAGCCGACAATACATAAAGACCATTCTGTAGCAGTATGTAAGTATTCAACTAGGTGTTCAGGATGTTTTGGTTAAGATTTATCGATCAAATACAGGTATTAGGATTACGCTCACTATACGGTTGGTTTGGAATTTGACAAACGAACCATAGAAGCATCTCGTTCTTCGGAGGGGACGCTAAGATATCGGTTCCATGTGACATGTACATGTCAGAAAAATGGTTGATATAACTTTTGATCATGACACAATAAATTTTTCAGTTGTCATCACCATCACTGCAACCTTCGTCAGCAGAAGGACCCGATTCTCGCAAAAGTTGGTCATTGTTCCGTCTATTTTCTAGAAATCTGGTTTAAGACAAAGTTCTGACCTCAGCACCTAAGGTACGACTTTTGAGGGAATCAGGTCAATCAAACTTTATTTCCATTCACTACACATAGAATACAAAGCAGTCATATGGAAGAGCCGAGTAAAAGGCCAATTAGGTCCGAAAGCGCCCAACTCCTTGAAGATCTATTATGCAATTGATTATATGATCCTACTAGTATCTAGAGAACATGTAGGGTAGATTTAGAAAAAAAGTTACCAATCATAGGGTGAAAGTAAAATATCCATCTTATGAATATTGCATGATTTTTTAGTTAAGTCGTTAAAATCGTTTGAACATTTTTAACAGGAGGGCAAGAAGAGCGCACAAGCAAGATTAAGACGTCAACAATTAAAGTCGAAGATGAAGAGGAACAACAAACATACTGAACAGATGCCCCTCATGATGACTGATGAAGATGGGGTACGTCATTGTTACCAGGCTAAGGCCTTACCTATATCGTCGTCGCCCACATCACATACTGTCGTATTTTACAAAACACGTTTTCCGAGAAAATCGCAATTCAAAATCTATCGCGACATTTCATGTCTATACGGTAAAACGAAGCATAAAGAAACATCACGAATTACTTGCTTTGAAAAAAAAAAACATTTTTAAGTCCAATATAAACCATAAATCCAACTTAAAACTGCAATTATATTATCTTAATTAGGCTACAAAGTTATAAGTCTGTATGTGAAATCACAAATATTAAATACGACGCATATTACACCGTTGTTTTTCAGTGTACGTAAAATAGATCACTATGTGAAAAGCTTGTTTACGAAATACGATGGAATACGTCAAAATAGATTTGTATGTGAAATCGTTTATTTTGGGATCGGCAAAATACAACGCTATATCAAACACGTGTAAATGAATGGCGATTTTAAAATACGACAGTATGTGAAACACGGATATGATGATTTTGAGGAAAATGTCAAAAATCAGTAATTATAAACTAATTAATTAGGCATCCTCACATTTTGAAACTTTGTGGATGGCAAGAACTCGATGAACTAAGTAAGTAGGCGGAATTTCGCAAAAACCTCAAAAATGTGAAATACGACAGTATGTGATGCGGGCGACGATATCATTCTCATCACCTATTCTCAGATTGTCATGGTGTAAATGTTAGAAATGATTACTGAAATAACGATTGATTTCTGACATTTTCATGTTAATCAATGCGATGCCTTAGCAAATTTGAAACCTTTGGTCTGCATTTCGTCGCTGGGCGGAAAACCCTCATATGTAACTCCAGAGGTCAAATGCAAAACCTCATATGTAAAAAGTGGGCCCCATTGCTAAAACCTCATATGTGCATTTTGGTTACATCGGGTTCTAGCTTGAATTTCATGCCAAATATGATAGTAAATCATATGGCACTTTATTTCAGAATCTGGAGTAAATAATTACCTAAATATATTTAGAAAGGAAACCTTTCTAGTGCATGGCATTACAGCAAATTATCCAGTTTTTGATGTCTCTCGAAAATGTTACATATGAGGTTTTGTCATGTAACCGTTTTTACTACATGTGAGGTTTTGCTTTTAAAGGTCAAATGCACATATGAGGTTTTTCCCGCCCAGCGACGATTTTTTTTTTAGAATACGACTAAGCTAACGAAAGTTGCATTGCGATTGTCAAAGGGAAAGCGTTTATAGAATCTTTCCATTACATGTAATTTTTGTTTTTTTCTTACCAGATTGATATGGGCGAATTCTATGATAAAAACAGACCATTATCGTCCTCTTTCTTGGCGTCCTGGAAGTACGTCTTGGCCAGAAACTGCGCGAATACGTCCAAGTGCATACGGGAAAGAAGGCAGTGCGCTCGCTCGAGAGGACAGTGAGCTGTCCAGAGATGTTACGCTACTAGACATCTTTCAAGATGCAGAGTATCTTAAAAAGAAAAACGTTGACTTATGCAGAGAGAACGATGGCGGATTTAATGTCTATGAAGAAGATCCAGTAATGTATAGTCAAATACACAAATGTCTTTTGAGCCTGGAAATGCTACTGAGCAATTAAAAGACCCACCCAGACCAGTGTTAGAAACAACAAGACCAAGAGCACAAGATCTCTGTCAAGAGAAAAAACAAGTAGACGCCAATGATGATGAAAAGACTAAACGAAGTAAGTATTAGGTCCAGGTGGACGTTTGGCAACAAGCCTGAAGATTGGAAATGGAGTACAGACTTTTCTATCGAAAGATTTTAGTTCATTAGGACCTAAGCCAATATTTTTGGAGGGTGTGAAAATTTGTTACAGTGGCCATTTTGAAATCCAATATGGCCTGGCTACAGTCCACAATCCACTAAAAATCCCTTAAGTATTTCCGATAGGGACACATAATTCTCGGTACTCCGGTGTTTTAAGCACGAAAAGTGTTGGTAATGTAATCTTATCATTACAGTGCCAAAAAATCCAATATGGCTGCTCAAAAGCAAATATGATTTCGGAATCATTACAATGACCTTTAATCTCCATATTAACCCTAGTACGGTACTTCAATACATACTGAACACCTAAAATATGTTCTGCCGGTGTTCAAACGTTACAATTTAAATCACACTCTGCAAGTGTTACTTTAACATCTCTGAATGCATTTCCAACGCATCGGACCGTCAGTGTTATGCACCATTAGCAGTTTAGAGGCTGATTCCAGTTTCAATATATGCATGCTTTTTCTGGATTTACACTTATGAGATACATCTATTTGATCAATAGAACCCTTTTGACATTTTCTCTGTAAATGGACAATTTCAAATTCAAGATGGCAGCAATACAGCCGCTGTTAAAAAATAGTAAAACCTACATTAGATGTGAATTATATGTAGTTAAATCAACTAATATTATTATAAAGGGTAACTTAAGGTATGGGATAGTATTTGACCATTTGACATTCTTATCTGGCATTTCGTTTCTTTAACACGCAAACAGATGTTAAGAGGGGCCAATGTGGCTGCCTTTTACCTTCGTTAAAAAACCTATCAATTACGAGAATTGTATTGTATTTAGTTAAAACCACCCAAAATGATTATTAAAGTTTAAAGTATGTATGTTATGTCGTCTTTGAGCATTAAGAACTCGTATCTGGTATATCTGTTTGACAACATGCTTATTAATTCAAAATGAGGCCAATATATATGAATATATGACAAATTATGTCGTTTTACAGATCTTAAAGGCAGCCATATGGCTTCCATCTTGAATGGTAAACTTGTTACACACTGAATGTAAGATATGAGTTCCTACGGGTATAGAGCGCAGATTATGCCTCGATCGACAAATACTTGAGAGTTATGTCACTTCATGATTTCAGGGCAGTATTGGGTTTAGGGTGGCCATATTGGATTTGATGGTAATGTTGTGATCAAATAACGTCAATAACCCGTCCAAAATATATCCCGTGCTTTAAAACCTGGATCTTATGCATAAATTATTGGCCTTTTGAATGGAATTTGAGGTGATAGCGGCAATATTGGGAATTTAGAAAAGGCATCTGCACGAAATTTTGCCACACCCTCCAGAAATTAGTAGCTTAGGTCATCATTGACAAAAATCGATCAAAAGAAAAAGTCGTACTCCATTTCCACCCCTGGCCTACAATTCCCCTGACTATATCTCTTGACTTGTTTTGAATGACAAAACCATTGGCATTTCAAACAATATTCACAAAAGACCTCATTTGCAGTAATCCTGTTCTTCTTTCTTTTTTCATATTATCTGCGTATTCTCACCAAAAGGTCCCCCATCAAAGGATCCTTTATAACAAGGTCAACCGCATCGTCTCTCAACCACTCTCATTCATTACGATTTAAGATCTCTAAGACTAATATATTCCAAGGCAAATAAAAAATAAAGGTGATGTTAATTGAGTCAATTACATATTTGCAGCTTGCTCAACAAACTTCGTGAAATGGATGGTCAGCGGTCCAGTCTCTTCGTTCCTGGAGGAATAACTAACCTTGCTGAACTTCTTGGTGACAATGGTGGAAAGGAAATGGGATGAAAATGTTGGATTATCATCAAAATCAAATTGCTAAATCAGTCGGCGGCGACTTGGACCATGGGATATGAGTTTTGTCTGATAGATCAGCGTACATTGCATCGAATTCCGAAGGTAAGCGTTACACCATTATTATCACTGCTTCAGTAACTCCAGATGCGGCACGTGGAGGTAAAACAGTAATCTGCAAGTTACATTTCAAAGCAAGAATCAGTTCCAAAGGATCAGTTACCACCCGCTCCAGCAGCTCCGCTTCCAAATCGTAATGTGTCCTTACCTGGACTTTGCAGTACGGTCACCTTGAAGGTGCAAAAGGAGGAGCAACCTCGGAACAAGTTACAATTAGTAAACAAGGTGATGCACTAGCGCTAGTCGATAACGCTGATATTTGGTATTCATTACAACATGCAATGGACCGGTAAAGTTCCTGCCTCAAAACAGCAAATGATCAGCAAAGACCTGGCCCGAGAACATTGAACAAGTCCCACGTGAGCCATTAGCGAAGCTTCAAGTTTACAAAGCACCTTCGTCTCCAGGTGTGTTAACTCGGCGTGCTGGTAGAGCTACTGTTAATATAGTAAGTGAACAACCTATTGAAAACTAAAAAAGAACAAATGGCCAGAGGTCGAGGCATGAACTTGCGGGAAGCGATGGCGATGAAAACTACCACAGATTAAGGAAAGACATCAAGCTTCTCGGCAAGATTTTGAGTGAGTTGAGAGCTAGCAAAAGTGACGGTACTCTTGTACATTTGACAATTTTTGTCTTATATGTCGTAATCATTAGTTGTAGATAGTAGAATGAACCTTTTTAATTTCATAACAGACGGACATGGTTACCAGTTTACAGCAACTGGGAAACACGAATGTGAAATAGGGCCGCCTCATGACGTCACACGAATGAGGCGGCCCTTTTTGAGGTGCTGAATCTCATTGGCCGCGTGTTTTTAAAATTGCGCACAAAATGAGCCGTTGTGGGAGTAGGAGACTAGAATGGTAACAGTTCGTTAGGAAATAATATGCGCATTGTGGAATGCCTATTAGTTTCACTTATCAGCCAGGAAACAATCCAAAAGAAATAGGTAGGGAGTTCCAAGTATGCAAATGAGGATTGCATTTATTCCGTCAAACGCTAATGCACAACAATTTCAGCGCATGACGGAATCAATGGAATATCTCAGTTGACAGGCTTGGGACTTCTATATGAAACAGACAGATTTCTGGTTTAGGAATCCCCTTGAAACTTTTATTGAAAATCAGATCACAATGTTAGAGAAAAGAAGAAAGAATAACTCTAAATGTGGTGTAATAAAATCAGCAGCATTGGATGATGACCAGGGTTGTTGATGCTAAAATATATCGCGACCAGGACCATATTTTCTTGGCTGATTAGAGAAATCACTTCTGTACAAATTTTTATCATTAACGGAGAGTGGAGTTAAGATTGAAATGAAAACAATTGGAGTCGAGATTGAGTATAATAGCTGCCCATAATTCTGGTCCTTGAGCAAAATATGGGAACAAATCTCATCGTTGCTTAGATGCATTAGCTATTGGCTACTTGTGTAAAATGGCATGGTTAACGAAAACAAATAAAACAACCAAACAAACACAACAAAGTCAGTTAGGCGTACAGTGATAGGAAATGAATATGTAAATGGAATATGTCCATTTTTACCTAAGGATGTACTAGGATGTATTAGGATGTACGATTAGGCTATGCAATAGATTTGAAAGGGTATTCTACAAATATAAGTAAGGTTTTTCTTACTCTCCTTCTCCCCTCTCTCTCTCTTTCAACAGGAAACATGGAAACGGAAATGAATATGAGAACAAGCATTAGGCCACCATAATGCGCAGGCAATCACTAAAAGAATTTAAATCGTTGCGGGAAAGAGACTATTAGCTCAGGGCTGACCAATCGGGAAATAGACGTGGTTAGCCGTGGGGATGTAGACGTACAAATGTAGACGACGCGACGTAAGAGGAGGAGGTTGCGGTAATTTCCTTGTGCAAGGTGACGATGTGCCAGTAATATTCGGCGTAATGTTGTGAATAGAGCACACGTCTTCTAGGCGATACATAGCGTAACATCCGTGAGGCAGGCCACAATGCAGGGTTGGTCCTTTCACGTTTGATTATGGTAACACTTTGTGTTGGGTGCGCGTGCATGTGACTTAAAGTCTTTTGCAGCGCCCCCCAAAAAAACACGCGCTCTTAAAGTGGCACTGGCACACTTTCAAAATAGTGCGCCCTCAGATTTTTCAAAATCGATATTTTGCATGGTTGTTAAGCTGTTATATACAAAAAAGCCCTTACCCGAAATGGATTAAGACCAAATCAGCGTCCTTATGGGTAAAAACAGAACGATTTGTATAATTAGAGTCGCCGGCGACGGCGCAAATTCAGCAGACGACGAAAATGACTTTGTAACACAAGAACACACACTACGTATGCATGTTTCTCACGCTATGCCAAATGTTTGACCGGTCTATAACCTTTGATGTTTTAAGATCAGGAGTACGAGTCAAAAAAATATTCTGTAATATACACATGTGTTGATTAAAAGTTATGGAAAACTTAACCGTTGGCCTACAATTACCTGGATGTATTATAGCCTCATATCAAGGTTCCATATTGATGGTAAAATATATCTCTTGTTCTTCAAATGGACTAGACTTATTTCAGGTTGAGAGCAAAATTGAAGAAATTTCATATGTTGTGAAAAATTGCCAGTGGCCGTTTAATTTTTATTAGATGTTGCCAGGACCAGTCCTCTACTGGCGTAAGGGGGAATTGTTGGTGGCCAGAACGCATGCAGTAGAAGATAAACAAACATTGTTTTAAATCTGTCAATGGACTTACCTTTTGATGGGCACAGTTATCGCAGCTTATCCCAGCTGCATTCTCAGCCATAATGGTCTCCTGAATGTTGACCGGTGATAGTGACTGTGAGCTGGAAGTGACGTCCAACGAATCTTTCCAGCAGAATTCTCACTGAGGATGAAAAAGAATGTCTTTCGCGGGGATTGAATTTAATTGTAGACATGTACATAGAAAGATCGTGATTTGTACCTTTACCATCTCGGTAAACGTTACAAAAAGGTATCAATAGACGATTAACTGAAAATAATACCATAGATGCTTTGATGTTCGTAAATTTTGATCAAAATCATATAATATTTTTTTTTTAATTCAGTATTTTTTTTATTTTTTTTATTTTTTGTATTTTGCATATTTATTTAGCTCAATTGCATCATTGCATTTTCATTGGATAAGCCTAACGATCTGACTTTAAATGGGCTGGTCTACGTCAATAAGACAACTCTGTACGGGACTTATAATGGGTTTCTTGCACCAACTTGTGTAACTTTACCATATATCGTCATAAAGTGGGGGGGGGGGGACTTAAACGTTTAAAGCAATAATTAGCAAAATATTTTGAAGAGGCCCCAATTTTCAAATTAGATTTTTGCACAGCTTGTTGGTAATTGTCTATGAAAATATACACCTGCTAACGAGAATGCTCAAAAAATGCGTATTTATCATAAAATGAGCGATTGTGTAATTAGAATTGGGACGATCCTAGATTGTTACTTAACGGCAGAGCTGGACATGCAAGTTTTGTCCATCCCATGATGAAATAGTGCACCTCAAGAAATGCCTCTAAACTTGACTTGCCTGCACAAATAAAAAACAAATAATATATGAGCGTAGTGCGTACATGGCGCTATTCCCGGCATTTAATATTGGAAGGACGTTTCCGCAGCAGTTTGAATATTATCGGGGATCCCGATAGTAATGATTCTAGTTACAAAAAATTCCTTCGTTGTGACCATAGAATGTAGGCGTTAACCATTCACAGGTATAGTTTAAGCCAGTTACCAATTAAAACCGTGTTACAAATCTCAAATTTTTTGAAAAATTGGGGGAGCTCTTCAAAAAAAATTGTGCTAATATTGCTTTAAGCGTTCCAAGATGGCCGCCGCAAACCAAGGCGCGGCGTATGTTTTTAGAAGAGCTAAAACTGGTGATGATACATAATTTCAGTGATATTTTGGGTGCACCAAAAGGAGAAGTTATGCCATTTGGATTTGCGCATATACTCATAATTCAAAGTGGCCTTAGATATTCCGCTCTAGGGACCTAAATAGGAAGGACAAACAACGGAAAAACACTCCCTATCCATCATTTTCGCCGTTGATGCTAACATTTCCCCATTTTTTCTCAAACCTAGATTACTTGCAGGAGTTGACACCCCCCGCGGGGAAGGAAGATGTGACCCGTGTGTAGAGAAAAACATGAAGTCGGTGGGGCAAATCCGAAACAAAGATGGCACCGGCGTGCTCCAAAGAAAGTCCCTTGATATTCAGATTACAAAAATTTTTTCCCTTCTCCATATACGGAAACTTTTTCACTTCTACAGTAAATGATTAAAAAAATATTTTCACTGGGAAAAAATGAAACAGTTCCACACATCATACTGTTAACAGTAAAACAACATTAAATGACGCAAGACTATTTTTTTACATCTTGGGAAATGGACTTAGGGTCATCCTTAGAAGAGTGTTCTTTTCTTTTACTTTTAGGTCCCCAAAGCGGGATCACCCCATCTTGAAATAATGAGCCTGTGTGGCAAAAATATAAAATGCCATATTTTTTGGTGGATACCTAAAAGATCATAATGCATTCTTAGCAAATTTAAGTTTACTTAACAAAATGCATCCTTGCAGGCGGCCATTGGGGACGTAAGTGTTTAAGCCCACTTCAGGAAGTTAAAAACCTTCGTTTAGTCCTAGATGAACTTTCTATAAAAACAATGGCGGCCATTTTGAAATGGAATAGTACCGCTAATGTGCATACTAATCCCAGTCACGGAGGATACCACTTCCAGCTTGATATATGGGAAACTCAATAAGCCGAGTGGGTGCAACGAACCGAAAAAAATCTGGTTGATTTCCATATCTTATGGATATCCTATAGCACAGCAAAGTTACATGCTACATCCTGAATAACGTTGCCTTGAGTCTAATTTCTAAAGTACTTCCTTTCTCAAGGTTTAATTTATGTGACCAGAAAATCACAAAAGAATCTTAAGGTTTGGAATAGAAGACTAGATTGGATTACCTATTATTTTTGTATTTTAACGTTCACCTTCTCAAGTTGGTTAACAAATTTACTCTTATGTAACAAAATTGACAAACTTTGAAAAACACAGGCCCTATCGATAGCGTTGGTACAAGGTAGCGCATAGAGGAATTGTGACACAAACGTGCTTTTAATTGGGCTAAAAAGGAAATAAATACCATCTTGGTCTAGAAAACACTAGAACTTCGATGATAAGAACAACAAGGGCACTTCTACGTCAAAGCTGCCCTTGTTTGGTAATATTTATAATTGTAGATGATCACTCAAGAGATTGTGTATTAAATAAAAGTAATGGTGCATTGTCATTCTACAACAAATCAAACTATAAAAGTCCTCATGGTATCTTCAATTTAAATATGCAAAACTGTTACGGTAACTATATTTCTACTTCGGTTCGACTTTATTCAGCTTTGGTTGGAATCGTCCCTTTCGAAAGGGCAATTCGCAGGTAAGAACATTTTACATTTTAAAAAAAAATATTATTTTAAAGTAACATTTGAAATATTAAGTCTGGTACTTCACTGCTTTATCTTCATGGGTTGAAGTGCGTGGTTGGAACTCTTTTGTACACGACCTATATGACTTAGAATAACAAAATAATTCCATAGCGTCCACGTGCAGATGCACTTCTCACTAGGATAGTCCTTTGGCCCTCAGGAAATTTTGACCAAGTTGATACCCTGAAAGGTGGCAAAACGGTACTTATTATCCAGCCTCAGTACACTATCTACATAAAAATGCATCATATCATTTCTTGGATGGTAGATACAACGATGTAGGGGAAATCAAGTATTATACAGGGGTCAGCAATCATGAAAATCACACTATTATTCGCCGGATCATAAGGTTGGCCAAAGATATTATAGTTTGGGTGTACTCTGTACGGCCTACTGTTTCACAGAACTTACCAGAACTAGTCATTCTCCTGGCTAAAATCATTAAAATAAGGGATAGTTTGTAATATCTGTATAAAATATAAACCCTATGCCATAAAATGCAATGGGCGTTGGCCTTGTTTGCCCTCTGTTTTTGTTAACCAAAAAATTAAGGGTCAAAACTATTCCTTATTTTGATCCTATTAGCTCCACCAATTGCAACACTTCTTATTCAAATTGGAGCAACTGTAAATTTTGACCGCTGTACAAATGAAATTCACCTATTTTTGCTGTTTTATCCAGTAACTCCAAGCCTTTAGCCCGCAAATAGTACACACTTTACGTTATTGGAATCCTATGTGGTATACTTCTCAACATTATTGATGCAATTTAAATATTGATCCCTTATGTTATCCTTGATTGCCTTCTACATGCCATTATTCCAAAATGCTTTCATGCATTTTTTGTGTAGACCTTGGTATACTGAGACTGTCAGTTTGCAACCTTTCACAGTCCCAAAAAAAATTATTCGACCCATGAATATGTCGTGTGGGCTAGTCGAATGGAGCAGCCATGTGTCACTTTTAATGCATTTTACTCTTTTGTGGTTTTCACGAGGGGAAGACCATCACACTCCTAAGACACTACTTCTGTAATTTCAGTTTTTACTTAAAGACACTATCAGTGATCTACCCGAAGGAGTCAAATATTTGAAATTTGCAAGAATAGCTTTAAAGTGAGGAATAAGTGTATAGAATTCTCATAAGTTATTTCTTCCAACTGAATAATTGACAGAAAAGTAAGAAAATGGCATCGTTCAAAGATATGCATCTCCATTCAATTACGTGTTGTAGTAAGTGTCCGTACGGATAGTAATGACTCAAATATCCGCGTATCCGACTTTGTTCTTATTAGGTTGCTCATGAGTGTATAACTTGTATGGTATGTTAGGATACCTATACCGTTCTTGTTACAGACATGCAAAAATCTGATTTTTGATGATTTTTTTTTCGATTTTCTGGTTGAGCAAATCATTGATAGTGCCTTTAATTGCCAACTTGCTCCAAAACATAGCAAATAAGTTAGTTTTCCGGTGGATCGGTCGCTTTTGGGCCTTTTGAGACTGGTAAAAAAACAAATGGAAACTAGACAGAGACACTCTGCCCTCTCCAAGGGCAGTTAGACGTTGTTGACCTTTGACCCGAAAGGAGGGGGTCGTATGAAGAGGTCACAATAGACATTTTTTCATCTTTTATGGAGATCTATCAGATGCACCATTCAGATTTGCCATTTAACCCCGTTTTCAATTTTCTACACAGTAAATGTTTTTGACCCTGTGACCCCAGGATGACCTTTGACCCCAAACGGAGCACCCCCCATAGACACTAGATAGAGCTCATTCATATGACGTACAGCCGAGATGATTGCATGCAATTTGTAGAACAAGAAAGGTTTTGAAAATTTGACAATTTCAAAACAATATGACCTTTGACCCCAAACCATAGGTCCTATGACAAGGTCACCATAAGCTTTTTCATCTTTCTTCACGGTCTACTTGATGATACATATAGATTTTCCATTTGACTCTGTTTTCAATTTTCTACACAGTAAATGTTTTTGACCGCTGTGACCCCATGATGACCTTTGACCCCACAGATACTAGACAAAGTTAATTCATATAACATAAGGTCAAGATCATTACATGTATTATGAAGCACAAGAAAGGTTTGAAGATTTGACGATTTTTGACCGCTGTGACCGCTACGTGACCTCTGACCCCAATTTATCCGGAAATTTACAATTTCACTTGTATTATTAGCTATCATTTTCGTTTGCTAAATTTAATGATTGTTTGTTTCTTGGTTTATACTTCACCAACTCAAGGTATTCGGCTGGCTGGCGGTGACAAACCAAATGCAGGTCGGGTTGAAATCTATGGACAATATGGTTGGGGTGCTATTTGTAGTGATAATGACAGCTGGGACAGACGCGATGCAAGGGTTGTGTGCCGACAACTGGGATACAACGATGTAATACTTGCACAGGAAGTATTCGAAGGCTACTATGGATATAGCACTGGAATGTCATACATTACTGACGTGATGTGTAATGGAGGTACCCGTATTCCCTAATTATATAACCTATTTTTGAAGTTTTCACTTACAGATTAAGGTATTACTTTAGAATATGGTCGTGGTGTTCCGGTGTGACAGGAGATATGGTCCTTCGGACTCATTGCCCACCTACAACGGTGAAGAATAGGACACTCATTTTAATTAACTCTTCACGCAACATTAGTTTCATGCTTTATTCCGTTGTCGTCTATGGAGCCCAAGTTAGGGCTTCGGGCGGACCATATCTTCTTTTAGACCGGTTAAGAATAACTACCACCAGCCGCTAGTCGCAACACATCCTATACAAGATGATAGTCGGTGTCACGGAATACATGTGTCAGTGTGACTGAACGTCCCACCATCCATCTGGGACATTTCTATTGTGTTGTCCATTGTATGCACACATCATTTGTTTTTGTACTGTGTCTAATGACCTAGTCTACAACGTCAGTATGTTTACGTGTAAGCTAGGACCCTCTGTCATGTGGGACTACATCCACCGGATCTAAAATAGTACTTTAATTTTCATTGGCATACAGGTTGAGACATCTATTGCATTCAATGGGGCTTGAGATTGTTTTCCCCTACTTTGGGAACCAAGTATTGTAAATATCAAAATAATTCCTTATTCTTTATCCTATGAGCTCCGCCAATAATTTGCACCATTTTTAATCCAAATCGGACCAACCTTAACATTTGACCCCTGTACAACTGAAGTTGACTTTTTTTTTATTGATGTCATGTACATGTAACTGCAAG
>JAMKCH010008201.1:0-29557 GCA_023653785.1 Ophioderma brevispina
TTCGCCTATCTTAAATAGGTATAATGGAGGAGGAATTAAAGGCAACGACGAGATTTCAAATAACAGGTTATCCCCAAACATTTGACATTCATTATTTTTGCAATGGTGTAAAAGCTTTATATCAAAAAATATCCCCACATGTAAAGTTTACGCTGAAAACTGTTTCTTTGGTATAAAAATTGGAAATTTTTAAATTTCGTATATATAGGAGCAAATACGAAATTCAGCCTATGTTTTCTTTGAAAATATACGTATATACAAATCAACTTTTGTTTTCATTTGAAGTTATTGGCTGTAACAAATAAATATAAGGAATCTATTGAGAATCTAAATATAGGAAATCAGACATATTACAGAAAAGAGTGGATGACTTGAAATCTACTCGTTGCCACCTTTAAGTCCATATTTTAGTGTTCGAAACTAAGCCAAAATTTTTGAAGGGTGTGCAAAATTTTGACAAATGCTTAAAATTCGAAATGGCGGCCAATATATAAAATATATGACAATTTGTAGGTTTTAAAGATCTTAAAATCAGTCATTTACTGCCATCGTGATTGGTAAGCATGTTACGCCTGGAAATGCCAGATATGAGTCCTACTGGGTATAGAGACCAGAATGCCTCTATACAATACTTGATGCGTATGGATATTGGGATGATTTCGGGGCATATTGGAATTCGGGGTGGCCATATTGGATTGATGCATTCTTGGCAGTTAATGGAAATTTTTCCCTATTCATGTGGACACAGTGCATTCAATAGGGCTATGACCTGTCATGCTTACTCTGTGCCTTCACGCATAGGACATGAGAAAAACTCACGTCGTGTGAGAAAAGTGCTCAAGGGATTCTTGGTAGAAGCTTAAATGTGAATATATGATAATAAATAAAACATATGTGAATTTTGTTATGATAGAACATTCAGAAAAATCGAAATGGTTAATTTATAAAAGAGTGGTATTGTGGTAGGGTATAATGATAACTCATGGCAAAAATCACCAGTGATTGCTGGGAGTATTCAAGAGGGCGCCATGAACAAACGGTTAGACCGTATACTCTTCGTAGAAGCTCACAACCAAGATTCTCTATATGGTGATGCAATTTAGTTGACTGACTATGCTGAAAAAAGATCCGAACCGACCATTTATAACAAGGCTTCCAACATGTGTAAAAAAGGCCTTCTCGCCAATGTCCATGCACACAGTGTTTGGGTAATCGCTCACCAAAAATACTTGATCATTTGATTGGTGGGCCCATGTGATAGGGTGAGAATCATTACTACGATCAAAACTTTATGAATGGATTATGGTCACAATTGTGGATTTGGGTGGGTGAGCAAAAGGTCGAAGCCCGTTTACAGAGGACACTAACTGCACTATGGTATGGTGTGATCAATCGCTTCACGAACCTGTCCAGTAGATTGCTCGGTTTAAAACCTGATATAGAAAATTAAAATTATGGCCTTTGAATGAATTTGAGGTGGGTAGCGGCCATATTGGGATTTATAAGGAAAAAGCCACTGCACGAAATTTTGCACACAACTCCAGAAATTATTGGCTTAGGTCCTTATAACAAAAAATCAATATCGATAGAAAAATCTGTATTCCATTTCAACTGCGCCCACAATTCCTTGACTATGACCCCTTCAAAAAAAGCTCAGATTTGTCCAAAATGGCTTGCATGTTCAGTAGATAATTCATTGTTAGGGGTTCTGCTTAAAGGAACAGAGGTAAATCAGAAGTGTTAATCACTTACTCGGGTTTTCAGGCCGCGAGTACAAATCTCTTGGCAGGGAAAATGGCGGTATTTCTATGCAATAGTCCGTGCGGGCATGGGTGATTCGTTTTGTTGACGCGATTTTTCACCGGGGGGAAGCTGTCCTCAAAGGTCAACCCTTATAATTTCTAGTCTTGGCAGGCTGACAGTATGAAGTACTTGTGAGGAAAAAAAAAACAACCCATTAAGGTAGGTATACCAGTCGCTGATAGCAGAAGAAAGAGAAAAGAAGAATTGAGAGTCTGGTGTTGTTTGTGAGGATAGTACAGACTGTCCCAATCAAATTATGAAATCAAACTAAAAATTATAAAAAACGATAACTCTGATTTCTGCGAGATAGTTTGACTTTATTTGTCAGACAGGGTTCCTAAGCTAAATCTTGTTTTTATCCTATACCAATTGATGCACCCTAACCGGAGATTATTGTCAATTGAAACACAAAGGAAAAAATACCACTTGGGCCGTTTCAATGAAAGGTTGCAAAGAAAGAAACTAAAAGTAAGGTATTAAAGCATAATTGTGGAATTAAATGTTTCACAACAAACGGAATATTGTGAAGATCAGAGTGAATGTATTATCATTGCATTGAACTAATCAATATATTATTTTTCAAAACAGTGGAAGCATAGATACTTCTGTTTTGGGAAAGTGGGGCCTCACTATCAGGGCGCACCAATTTTACTGCTGAAACTATGAAACAGCCACAAGTCTCTGGTGGGGGACAAATGTGGCGGACCACGCTTTTAATGGGAGGCCAAAATTTTTTTTCCCTTCCTCTATTCCCAATTGGCTCCAGATGCCAGGAAGGACATAATGAAGAAGCCAGGGTTGAACAAAGACAATATAAAAGAAGGATCGTTGGGGTTTGTTACCAAAGGCCAGGGTAGGGTGTGTTTTTATGGTTCTACTTCTGCTGAAACCTGGACGTAAGACTAGGACAACAAGACTGCTTGGAATTTGAGTTCCCATGTTACCGTATTTTTATTGGCAATTATGAAATTATAAAGATATAACAATAAGCAACACTTTATACCTATTTTTATTTTAATTCCAGTGAAAGAATGTCTTGTGAAGTTGTTTTCAATGGCACCTGTGTTGATATAGGACCAACGAGTTTTTCAAGGGTCTCAGATAATTGACCGTAACTCCTGAACCACATCCCGAAATTACACCAACTAAAAGTTCTTATGAAACGAACAGCTCTGAAAAGGAATCAGTTCAACGTCCAGTTCACCCTGTTGGCGATCCTAGATTGTATAGTTCTTTTTTGGGACAGCATGCTATAATAGGTAATTTAATTAGAGGTGTGAAACCTATACCGTACTTCTGACGACATTTGGGGTCCTCATACTGCCTCTTGGACTTTTAGTAGATGAGTGTGATTTTTAAAAGTCAACTGGCAATTTGCTCATTTTTAGTATTCGGCAGATTTTATTTAATATAATTTATATTAAATTAACCCCCATTTTTTTTTACAAAGTGCGCTCTACTGTTATATAATATTCTCAATGGAACATTGTAAGTTAACATTCATGGTGTTAAGTTTTGAACAAAGGTTTAGACCCTTCGTCAATATAAAAACGGTTGCAAGACCTGTATGATCATTAAGTACATAATGATGATCATTAAGTACATAAAGGGTGTAGCAAAAATGTGCATATTGTTGCTGCCCTCCTAGACAGTTCATGCACCGTAACCCATTCTTGACAAAATCGTAATACTATTTCTCACATACTCATTCTGAGAAAAAAAAAAATGATAATGAAAGTTTTGTACACCTTCCATTTTCTCCCAGTCCAATGGAAGTTCATGCAGTAAATCACGTTTTGTTAGAAATGAATAGATACATCCACACTCATATTGTCAATGATTATCTTCCTAAAAGGTTTATGTGGCACTGGCATGTTAAAATAATAACACAACATTTTGAATGAACCACAGCAAACGGTAATGATTCATTAAAAGTTATAAAGAGATTGAAACAGATTTTGTTGATGAGAGTTCTTTGCATGAAGAAAAAAAAATTTGCACAAAAATAACACTATTCTAAAGGCACTTTGATAGTGACTTTTGCCAAGTCCAAGTTTAGTTAGTTTCAAAACTGTACAAACGTTATATATAAATTCTTGAGCTTGGCAGAGGAAGATTATAATAACGCCTCTGGTCTTCAATGAAGTCTTCCTTCAACTTCGATTCTACTATGTATTTGAAGAATATTCTTCAAAGTTATTCCAGTTTATGACAAATGTACTTAAGCTACTTGAAGCTAAAAAAAAAGAGAAAGGGTAATTAAATGAGACCCTTGTTTTCACTATCTGGACCAGGCGATAATTGATTTTTTTAAATGTTTCCAATGTTTAAAATTAATTATCGACAGGACAGGCCTACAATTTAATGGATGGACACTTATGCACTGATTATGCATGAATTCAAGAATCTTATTATCTCTTGTGAAACAAACTTAAATGTGCATTTCGTGATTCCCAGCACCTCTGTTTTTTCATTGTTAACTGAGATATCCTTTGAAGATGAAAAGCTTATTGACCGAAATTGAGGTTGTATCCAGATCTTGCTGTAGGTTTTGTGTTATGAGCGTTACTTGTTTCCCACGGTCCCATAGGCGCCACTGTCCGTTACGGACAGAAAATTACAAAATTGTGCAATTTCTTACCAGATACGACCCGAATTGCACTTAAGATTAGGTACACGTGGATTACTAAGCTTAACGGTTCAGATAATACTAAAATCTCAACTTTTTGAGTAAGTCGGGGGACGGGCTGGCTGTGGGATCACGAAATTGCCCCTTTAAGGTTAACAAAGACTTGTCACCATATTCAGACAAAGAATGTGAAAACCCAGCTTTTAAAAATGAATCCCATAATGCTTGGATGGGTATAGGAATAGATCAGCCTACAAAATCTACATGTGTGTTAATTTCTTCCCAATGAAATTCTTAAGGTGCAACGAGAATTTGGAGACTCCACATATTGTGCCATTATGTTGTGATTTCATATAGTTAAGACAGTCCAAAAGATTTCTTACCGTGTATTGGGCTACAGAAAATGCTTAAGTGAAAACAAATGGCGATTTTGATTTCCTTAATTTTCAATATAAACCAAAAAAAGGCTGAATTTTGTATTTGTCCTATACGAAATTAGAAGTGTCACAAATTATACCGAAGAAATAATCATCAGCTTATCCTTCACATGGAGATATTTTTTACCTTTAATTTTTTTCAGAATTGAAAGCAGGAAAATAGCAGATTATGGAAAACAGTTGGATAAGGCTGCTTTTTGCACACATTACACACATTAGCCGATAGGTGTAGTGTGTGTGGGGGGGCTTGGAACCAGACGGCCAGAAGAAAAACGTGTTAAAATGGCAGAAACCGCATTGAAAAATTTTCACGTGGACCGAAAATTTACTATTTTTTTTTTTTTTTTTTTAAATTCAAACTTTAAAATCTACTTATGTTTACCAAAATGTACGTGAAAAATGATTGACATATGAAAGTGCCCTTAGCGCCACACTGTTACTATGTTTAAGTCAGTCAACGGAATATAAATAAAACTAAAACACATAATATGGAGTAGTGAGGACGAGTAAAAGGCCACTTATGCCATAAGCTGTACATTTGGCCTTCCCTTAAGTGGTAGAGGGGGGGGGGCAGAAGCCCGTTTTAAAAGTGTTCAATCAATTTGTAATTTTCCACCGAAGAAGAGCGTTCTTAAATGTACAAATAAAATACAGTTACAAACAAACAATACTGTAATTTCACAAGTTAAACTTTCTCACTAGAATTATATAAAACTAGAATTATCGCATAAAAATTTCGTCTTCTCCATCTTTTACTGTGTCCTCTGCAATTTCTCTGAATTTGTCTTTTTTATTGTTGCCGCTCTTACATTTCTGTGAACGCCTTCTTACCATGTTCTCCTACCCTACCATGATTATTGAAGAAGACATGTGAATAAAAACTGGGCCCCACTCTCTACAACTAGTCAAATTTTGAGATACATCTGAGAAATTAAAGCTAATTAAGTGAATATGACCAATTTGTTACAATTAGTAGGCATTTCAACTGTGTTTGACATATTAACCATTTTTATATTGCTGCTACATCTATATTGTAGCACTTTACCAGAATATGGAAAAATGAAATTAACATGCAGAGCAGGACCATAGCAAGGATACAAAGTGTTGCGGCAGCAGCCGAACCAAATCACCGCAGCAATAAATAGAAATTAATAAATGCATCTAACATGGGGCTGCAGTAAATGACTCAAAAAGTTCTGTGATTGCCCTGTTACAACCCTGACCCACATCATTGTGTTTGGAGCTTCGCTTAAAAGGAAAAATGGTAATTTTAGTGCAAATTGGTGGGAAATATTGGGAAACACAAATAAACTGACCAGAAATATGTAAAAAATATGCATATTGGGATACCTTGGATTCAAAAACATGGGTTAAGTAAACAAAGATCAAGTCCTCAGATTATTATAGTAGATGATACCTTAAATGTTGACATAACATTGGGCTACTATTACTTTCTTAAATAACTAAATGTGTAAATTTTTACATAGTAAATTTTACAGAACAGTAATCTTATATAACACATGTAAACGTTTACATAAAAATGATAGTGTTCTGTGAGAACACAGGAATTTATGTAAAATTTTGTACAAAGCTGTTTGAAACCTTTTTCTCAGTGGAAATTCCTTACCGTTTTGATTTTCCTATTCTAAGTCCTCAATCCAAAGATGTCGTCAAATTCACGAATAATTGCCATGTGCTCTACCTCGGTATGGTTTTTACAACCACAATAGCTTCTAAAACTAACTCGTATTAATCTAAATTATAGCATATTGATCTGTAACACAGATGTTCCCATTGTTGTTAATTCCCAATGATAATGGACTGCTTGGACTGCTGCTGATATAGTGTCAGTTTTGTGTATCCGGGGTTAGAGATCCGTGCTGTGCTGAATTAACTAGTCAGGGTTAAATAAGCTTGTGTCTCCCTTTCTAATTTATGCCAGGGTGTGGAGAAAGAGAATAAGGGGGGGGGGTGTCCACGCAGACCATTTTGTTTTTCGTGCAGCCAGGTTTAACGCTTTCAAAATTATTTTTTCACAAAAACTTTAAATGTAATTGGCTACTATTCAGAATGATCAGTGTGAGAATATTTTGGTTTGAAATTTGGTTGAATAAAAATCAAATCGGTCATGGCGCTTTATATCCAATTATCATAAATAAGCACTATAGTGGGTACCTCAAAACTTTGCCCCTTAAATCGAACTGGCATAACCTTCTTTTAATTTCTATTACAGCAATGTAAATGTATTTTTCCTACTTATTAAGGCCAAATGTGCTGGAAAAGTCTTTACTTGGGGAAGTGGTTTCAATTTGTCGGTGCCGTTACGACTTTGGGTAGAATTTCTGACGAACGTGAAACTAATGTGGGCCTGAAAAGTCAGCTGGTGATCGAGTGCCCTATGCAAGTAGACTATGAGTTCGAATGACTATATCTCTTCCTGTCATACCTGCATTAAGTTATTTAACATCTTGTCCATGTAATTAGTTAATGAATAAAATAATAAAATGGGCTTGATGGGGACAAATATTTGGTTGATTTCAGGGGAGGACGGCCAAGAAATCCACCAATTTTCAGACGTCGCCCATTGGTTAAGTTAAACACGTAAAAGGCGAAATCTTGACGAAAAAAATCTGAATTTTTTATGTTGTTCAAGGAATATTTTCTTTTCCAAAACCGGTCGGAGTGATAGAATAAGGACTCCCACTGGTGAAGGCCTACCAAGGGTATTTCTATTTTTTTGTATGTTAACTGTGAACGAGGACGAGTGCGTATGTAGGTCATGGGAAACCCAAGACAGTCCCAACATCAAAGAACCCAAATTGGTTTGTGGTTTGCACTCACTATTGCTGTAATTTCTTTGACATTTTGGTTAATTGCTATAATGAATTAGGTTGGCCGCCACCGCCTGGTTGATTTAAGTGGTACCTGATTCATAACAATCTACTAAAATACCATTAGATATCAGTCAATTACGTAGATTGGAGATCCATTTCTATAATACAAATTAATTCAGCTTTTAACATCAACCAAATAAGGATTATCTTTCACAGAAGAGTAAAACTATTATCTACATATAGATTCAACCCATCGTGTCACCCCCAGAGGAACAGTTTTGGACAGGTCGGATTAGTGGATTATTAGGGGCCAAAAAGAAAACACCGTGGGCCAATTCATCTTCATTAACGAATTAAGATAATCTGGCCTTTTCTGTTGCCATCATTTTAAGAGACTTTGTGTTCCTTCGCATCTAAAACACGGGGCGCTCAAAAGTCACTAACGTTCAACTCAACCTGTCACGTGAATACCACTGAGCAAATGCGATTAGTCAGGATGTTTTTAACAGCTACAAATGCGCTTACGTTGACAGAATGCTTCATAAGCATAGAATTGATTTACCCTCTGCTGTCGGACTTAATGTTTCAATAGACGCGTGCGATTCTAATCCCGATTTTAATTTCTACCCATGCAATCCCCTCATTCAATTGACCATACCTTCGGAAAATTATAGGAGGTGACCACGTGGCTGGAATCTATATAGACCTTGGTGTTAGGTCCTGCACTCTGGCACAGTGAAAAATAATAGTGCATTTCGTGTTTTTATTAATTAGAAACTATTTTGATTACATCTGTTTCACTTATAAAAACGATAGTATCTTAACTAGTAATGAATAATTATTATTATAAGGTCTAACGATCCGTTAGACTCTGACCTATATTGGTTCTCATTCTTTATCATATTATTGCGATCCTTTAGAATACACAGTGCACTTCACATTTAGCTGATACACGAGGGCGGTATGCTCTTACTCTTATAGTGTAGAGCTTATTGTGTTCAGTACGAGAGAATGAACCTGGCGCATCAGTTACGAGGTTTAGAAAACCGGACGTATGCAGATGCGGTAATGCAGTGAGAGCGCCCATGCCCAGCAGTGTTCAGAAATGTGACCGCGTAAGTTCAAAGTCCACTCGATCGATTTCAGCATCACGTACGAGGTTTTCTAAACCTCGTACGTGATGCTGAGCGGGGGGGGGGGGGGTAGATTTGCCGCGCTAACCCAATCTCTTTTAATCCTCTCTTAAAATAAAGGCCAATAACATAGAAAAGAAGGCAACGGCAACCGCTACCAAAAGAAAAATAAGTATGATTTTGTTCAAGACAAAAGTGACCTTTTGCCACTCAGAAGAGCAATCTTCAGATTCAATTTTAGGGAGCATTCTGATTGAACGTAAGCAGACGTCATTTGCAGTCGAAAGGCCATCGGCATCGTTGTCCATGTTAGTTTCAAAGGTAGCGCTCTTTTCTTTGCAGTTGTCCTCGTTGCGACCAGAGTTTTTCCAGTTCCTTAGCAAGTATGTCCCTAATGAGGAACGCACCAGCCAACGTAAGCGTTTGGGTATTGGATATGTTTCATCTCGGCAGTGAAGGTTGGAGATGTACACGGAGGCAAATATTGACAAACAGCTCATGACGGTAAGAAAGAAGAAATACATACCTGCAAAAACAAACAAATAAATTATACAAACAAACAAAAACAAAAAAAGAAAAGAAAAGAAAAAAGAGGGTTATTTTTATATTGATAACATAAATGATAATAAAAATTATAATAACAATAATAATAAACATAATTATCGTCGTCGTCAAATTTAAAATAAATAGCAATGATATTCATGTTCATCTGACTCTTAAAATGGAAAATGAATGTATGTGTATGTGTTTATGCGTAAAGGCATGTTTTAGTCCAGGGTCATATGTAACAAGAAATAGCTCCAGTGAGCTTATCGTGTTTATTTTCTTAAAAATCTAATAAAATAAAATAATTAACCACCTAATCAAAAACCGAATAATGCCAATTTTCTGAGATTTTGTCATTTATGTATATTACGTCATTGAAAACCCCTCATAGAAAACGCTCTATTGCCATAAAGGTGTAAATGAAATTGTAAATATATTCTTTTGACAATTAAGAACTCATATCTGGCATTTCTGTGTTGATAAAATCTGCAATTTCAAGATGGCGGCCAATATGGACGTCTTCAAAGATAAACATTCAAATTAATAATTACATGTAAGGAATCTGGTTATATCATCCAAAATATTGATGGGTATATTAAAGCGTGATATGTATCTTTTAACATTACCAAGTCATGTGCAAGAGGGTCGTCGAGTGCCAAATTGTGTAAACACGTATTTCAATACGGACTAAAATCGCAATCTCATCATAGTGCGCATGCAGTTCACACTCCATAAAAAAACGTTTTACACAATTTTTCACTCGCCAGTGGTGGTAACAATTGTGGTTGGTTAACATGCGAGAATTCCGGCAAAATGATGACCAATATGGCTGCCGTCAAGAATTTTTTAACTTACAAATTACCATATGGTTGTATTATATTTAGTTATATATATCATTTATTTGTGTTGTAAAAGTGTAAATTAAAGTATTATTCCGCGTTCATCAATTTAGATCGATTTGCCTACTATCTGCGGTAGCTACTACAGAGCATTCTTGTTATAAGCCCTTAGATGCACTTTACGTTCAGTGCTTCATAAGCATGATAAGGGACCACTTCAAAACTCAACCGCTGATTGACCAGCGGCTTATGTCGGTTGAACCGCGACCCATTGGTTTTAACAATATGAAACAGGTGTGAAAGCAGATATAGTCCGGCGGGAGCCACAGTCCGGGGCTCTATAGACGATAACGGAATAAAGCGTGAAACTAATGTTGCGTGAAGAGTCAACTGAATCGATTGCCCTATTTTTCACCATTGTTCCCGGACTATGAGTACGCCGGACAATAATTACTTGTACACCCGTGTCAAAGCAGATATAGTCCGGTGGGAGCCATAGTCCGGGGCTCCATAGACGATAACGGAATAAAGCGTGAAACTAATGTTGCGTAAAGAGTCAACTGAATCGATTGCCCTATTGTTCACCATTGTTCCCGGACTATGAGTACGCCGGACAATGGTTACTTCTACACCGGTTCCAACCGAAAATAACTGCGCGGAATCGGTAGGTAATCTATTAATTATCACTAATGATGTATTTTAATTGAGAGAGCTCAAAATGTTTGAATCAGTACAACTCATAATAATGTTTCTACATGTACTCAAAATCACACTACTTTATTGCGGTTATAACCCGGGGGCACTTGTATTCAAAGGTGGATATGATGCGTGAACAAGAAAACGCGTAAAAGGGCCCCTTTTTACCAACCGACGATGTACGCGCGTACATTGATTAGGGGGTCCCCCCCCCCCAAACAAGCAGCAAAAATATGTTTTTCTTAACCCTGAAATTGTGATGTAGCTGTTTATGGTATATAATACTAGCATTAAGGCTTATTAAAGCAGAGACTAAAATCATCAAAACTACTGTAAATCGGATGTATTAACGCAAGCAAGATAATAAAAGGTATAGACCTATATTTGACCTAACGCCACAATACATTGCTTAATTTTAGGCAGCAAAACAGACAAAATTACTTGTTTAGGGTATGTTTTAGTCGGTGGAAATACTTGTTTAGGGTGCATTTCGTCCATGTCCACGCATCGTATCCACTTTGAATACAAGTGCCCCCCCCCCCCCCCGGGGGAGGGGTATAAAAACCCAGGATCCACGTGTCATTTTACCTACCCACAATCGGGAAATCGTTTCCCAAAGGAGGTGTGGCGCCAGCTATAAGCTGATGATAAAGAAACACAGCCACCAGAGTAGTGGTTCCAAACGATATTGTCTCTCCTGAATCGGGAGGTAAACAAGGCACAGTCACTGTCAAGATAGCGAGCAGAATACACGGAATAACTAAAGTTAGAAAATAGACGCCGGATTCTCTCTGTAACGTCACCCGGTATGTCACTACACTGAGCGGATACGGGCAGCACTCAAGTTCCACGTCGACGTCCTCAACATTTACGCCAACAAGATTCCAGACATCATTTGGAGTTGAGTGACAGTTGAAGGACGACTTGCTTGGCATCCGAGTCATTTGCAAATTGTAGAATAAGCTTTGAAGTATCGTAAGCCCAAGATGAAAACTGAAGCTTGCATGTCTGGCGATCAAATGGAAAGTATTTAACTCGCATTTTGCAACTACAAGTGAAGGTGACAGGAGTGTACCATTCTATGTAGCCATCCTGGTTGACTCGCACATCGGTCGTTTGGAAGTTGTTGAAACCATCGTCGCTAAAAATTAAACACAAATTAAACACTGATGAGCAAACAAGTAATTCGCCAGCGAAGTGTTACGTGTAATCTGGTCGTTACTATATCAACTGGATCACGCTTTTGAGTCCTGCACCACGATCAAAATGATCACTATACAAAGTCTATGGCGTGCAATAACATTCCAAAAGGTGCGTGATCCAGTAACCAGGGAGTTATGTAACCACTTCGATGGCGAATTTCATGTTGTTTCCTATGGTAATTATATCTGACTGATGTGTTCACTGCATAACTCGAGTAGATAAGGGAGTAGAATAATGGATTGTGAATATTTAAACACAATTTGGTCTGATTTCAAATTTACCCCAGTAGTAATTTCTCCAAATTTTCTCATATTTCCCAGAGGTTGGACGCAAACATCCTTCAAACTACAGAAAAACATTTTCAAACCTTCTTACTCAAACTCTCATAACGGGATTCTCATTTATGATCCTTCAAGTAGGTAAATTATAGAAGAATACGTCGTCATGTGAGTGCAAGAAAGTCGTAACTGACATTTTGATAAACTTAAACGAGTACTAGTTAAATGCGCATGCTGAATTTGTTTTTCTCGCGCCATGTTTTAACGCTAAATATTTTTTTTTTTTTTAATTTTTTAGGTTTTTTCTTTTTTTAACTTTTAAAATGTTTATTTCAGCAAAGTGTTCTTCTATTAAGCCAAATTTTATGGAAAAAAAGTTTTTTGTATTTCACTTTTGGGCGGGAGAATATTTTGCCCGACATAAAAAAAAAAAAAATTTGGACCGCCATTTTGAATCGGTACAAACCGATGTCCTTATTTTCCAGGTATGTGGTCGTGTTGATGTACCCATAAAAGACTGTTGTGACCCCACAAAAAGTTTTGGTAAAAAATTAAAACGGCAAAGTGCTTTCCAAGAGTTTAACACGGACCCCCTAATCACCAACGGGAGTGCAAGAAGACCTGAATACCCTTAATGCTTTAACTAAAAAATAATAAATATCAAAATAAATATCAATAATTGCGCAGTAATTATTTTTTACCTCTAATTAAATGTAGATACGTCTTTGTTGCACTTAATTGAATTCCGGCAGTTAGGTGTACTGAGTCTTTTAGACTTGCATTAACTATTTGAAAGCGGTGTGAATGTAACAAAGTCGTATCTGGGCAGATACGACTTTGTCACATTCAAAAATATTTGAAAAGTTAGGAGAGGAACAAAGTCTTATTTACTATTTTAAACTCTTAATTAGGTTAATTATTCCTTTATTAGTTTCGTTGATGATATAATAACTCACTTGTCCCAAAGTGTAGGTCAGGAAGCCATATTTCCGTCCCAGGGACAGTCACCGAATCTAATGCCACCATATTCAGGGCATTCCACGTAAGATATTCATCAACCCAGCTCTTCAATAAGTAAAATAAGATGAATGATTAATACGTAATTCGAATAAGTAATAATATCATCAACAATAACGACAATTAATAATAATAATAGTAGTTAGTAGTAGTATGCTTAACCATAATAGTGGGTCGATGTAATGGAACATTCCGTTGATTTGGGTGCTAAAGTTGATTTTCTTGCTGTTTTTGCATTCAATAGGGACCAGACAGTCAGAAAATGATGGGGTGCAAGTGTCGGACTGCTGCCCCTTCCTCAAGGGGGGAGGAAATGTTCACTACATGAAAAATTTAAAAATCGATCAAATTGTGTTTTAATGTACAGTGACAGTTCGTTATAAGGATTAGAAAGTATATAGTTGTCTACTAGTTCCGACCTTTAGTTATAAAGCGCTATAGGCCCCCATGATGGTTCAAGGTCATCCTGCGGGTTAAAATGTACCAAATGTCAGATTTGTGGACACTGGTATAAGTTGTTCGTATGTATCACAGGATCCAAAAAAATTGTATTATTTGACCAGGTGTGTGTGTGCATTTGGATGGCTATTATTACATAGCAAAAATGTCGCAAGGGTCTCATGGTCAATTGGGGTCACCAAAACTGCCCTGGAGTCGCAATGGTGATATCAAAAGATCAATTAATTAAAATGCATTTTGCTGTTTCAGTATAACACAAGGAATTCATTTGACACCACTTCAACAACATCTGGAGCATTTAACCCCAGGGTGGGGGGGGGGGGACCTTGAACCATTATGGGGCGCTTTAACTAAAGGTTGGAAACCTAGGCCAAATATATACTTTTTCTAATCCTTATGACGAGACGAACGCGATAGTGTACATTAAAACACAATTTGATGCGATTTTAAATTTTTCCCTGTACTACCATTTTCCCCCTTGAAGGGGGGATCAGTAGGAAAATTTGCACCCCATCATTTTCTAGAAGTTTAGGTCTATGGAAACCCAAACAGCAACAAATCAATTTTAGCATGAAAATTCTACGGGAAGACACACCAAACCCACACTATAACTATTAGATTAAGTGGAACAACAAGAAATGTGATAACAGCGTAACAATACTGATATTATGAAGCGATTCTAATACAAGCTTTTTGTTTAATACACTGCTAACTTTGTACTATAGTAACTATAAAAGAAGAGATTATAAAGGGCATTTCCTGATCCACTGGCCTTGTCCCCCGACGTAACTCAAACAAGTTGAGATTTTTTTATACCATATGAACGGTTGGCATAAGTATAATATTACACTCAAAAATGTTGAGTAAAATGTCACAACTCTTAATGTTGAGCAAAATCTTAGTCAAAGTTGCGTAAACCTTAACAAAGCTGAGAATTTTACCCAACAATGACTAGCTTTAGTCAACAATGAGTAAGGTTTGTTTGACTAAGATTTTTTACTCAACATTAAGAGCTGTGACATTTTTTACTCAAAATGAGTAAAATACTTTTTACAGTGTATGTGTGCCTAATCTTACTTGCATATTCGACTACTCTCAGAAGAAATTCGCAATTTTATAGTTTCTGAACCGTAAACGGACGGAAATTACAACAGTGGCCTATGGGGCAGCGTGCTATGAATATTCGCTCATAACATCAAAACACACGATCAGAATTAACTAAAATTTTGGAAATAACCTTTTCTTGAGGATATATAGTGAACCATAGACAAAAATAAAGGTGATGCTAGGATCACGAAATGCACCTTAAAAACTATAATCACCTGTTTCAACCATGCATTGATTTCTAGTTGTTGTTTCTTTTCGTCCTGCAAATAATAACGTGAAATATTATAATGTTGGTTAACCTTATATATGTTATGGTTGATTATTTTAAAAATAATTAAATAATAATAATTATCAAATAATTTCGAACATTTCATTGGCGGAATGACCCATTTAAATGACAAGATAAGCTATTTTTGTCTTCTGAAATTCTTTAAAAATATTGTTTTTGAAACAATCTTAGCCCTGTAAGGCACCAGTTTACATGTATTGCATATATGTTCCTGGGTACCACAAACGTTCTTTCTTCTACTAAAAAAAAGCAAATTTTAGCATGTTTCTTTCACATTTAAAACTCTCACCGAGGAAATAAAACAATATCACACGAAAGTACAAGGTAAAATCACAAAATAACCAAAGTTGGAATATATGGTGACCAAACTCGCAGCATGTCAGACTGCACCCAGCACAAGGTTTTCTAGTCGCTGCGGCAAATCGATGTGAAATTGATGCGCGCGGAATAAAACTGCCTCAAATTTACTGCCTTAATGCCACTTAGAGGAAACATACCAGTTAATCATGAAATTCAACCACTTTCTTAATATAACTAGTCCATTTTCAGACATTTTTTAAAGCAGATTTATTTCAGAGCCATGCCGAAAGTAGTTCACCCAAGATTTTTTTTATCAATAAGGACGGCAGGTTAGTGGCGTTATAACATTATGGAAGCGGTATGGTCATATAATATCTCCACCTATAACTTTATCCTAGTCCAATTGTCGGAAAAAAAATAAACAAATTTTATCTACTAACTTTAAGCGCTGTCTTTAATAGAAATATATATATTAATACTCACAAATTGTATTATCCGGTAGATGAGAAGACGAATTGAATATGTTACCAGTGACAGATGGTTACGAACTGGACGCACGGTTCTTGAGCGTCGTAATTCTCCAGGATGTCCTTGAGTATTTTCTTTGAGGACTTAACAGACCGCCCACCCGGCCCCCCACCCCGCCTCACCCACTTCCACTGTAATCCGTGAGACAAATATTTTAAAAATGTAACCCGCCACTCCGTTCCATTCAATTTGATCTCCAAATGAACCCCCCCCCCCTAAACTACACCTTTTTATACACACTATAATCAAGGGACTTTCATAATTCATATTATGATGCAAAAGTGGGAGGGCCGTGGCCTATGGTTCATGTGCTGCCTGTGGCGCAAATTTACCAAAATCCCGGGTTTGAATCCTGGTAGGGGACACTTGCTGGGATTTATTCGGGGAGTCCAAACCGGGATTTGATCTGTTTACCAGCTATTGATTAAAATTACTACCGCTCCCTTCCATGGTTAACTATTACTTGCATTGGCCAATGAATCATGAAAGATCTCGGCCCTTCGAGGGACGTTAGCCCTCTGTCACGTGAAAGAGAGTCCCATAACTGTAGAGTCCATCCAGCCATTGTCGAATAGAGAGGTGAAAACCCCTGATGATCCCATCTGCCCCAGCCTCAAAGCGGGCCATGTTAGGAGCGGCTCACCCCGTATAGATACAACCGCGCCCCGGATCGCTGATCACCAAGCTGAAATCCTGAAACGATCACAAGCCATTACAATGACTTTGGACAACGCAAGCAAGATATGCAAAAGACCTCCCTTGATTCAATGTACTGTAATTTTAATAGACTATTTGCAAATCCCGAAAGTGCATCTCATTCGGTTTTCGGTGCCCTTTCCATCCGGGAACTTACCAGCCCTCAATTCGGCTAAAAATTACGGTTAGGAGCGTAACAAAAATCCCAGAAACTTACCTAGCGTGACGATCGCACTATGTTGTGTATCGTCCGTCAGGTGACACGTAGGGCACAGTTACGATCGAAAATATCACGTTTTGTCGTGAATTTCAACACCAGTGCCCTCGATGTTTTTTTTTTTTTGTTCATAGATATTCTTCTATATGTCTGTAATATTAACTTCACGTGAAAAGTTACTTGTATTGAAATGGCACCGATGAGATTCTTTCGGGATCGCGCATTAGTGCCTATTGCCACTTGTGTTAAAGTTCAGTATTACATGAACCCATGCTCCTATCCATTGATTCATCACAACACACATAAAAAAGGTGACAGACTAGTCCAGGGGTGTCCAACCTAGGCCCACGGAACCTTTGCGGCCCGCAAGAGCCCTCGTGTGGCCTCGAGGTACTTCCCGAAAAATTAAAATGCATAGTATGCATGGTATCAGTTTAATTAGTTCAATTTCCTCACTCTGAAACAGAACTTTTAAAACATGTTGGAAATTAGTCCAATGTCCCATCATTTGAAATCAAATTTTCTAAAGATTGTGGGAAAAGTTAGTCCAAATTTTTTCTAAAAATAAAGCCAGATTTTTCAATTTGCTAAAAAGGTACCAAAGAAAAATTTGTGTTAAATTTGACCCCAAAATCTTCATCGCGAATCTTCTGGTATTCTAGGGTCCCTGTTTTGGCATATATTGATATAGATATGGGTCCTACTTCGAGACTTTTGAGGCACGTCCAAAACCACATGTAGATCACTGGTTCTTGTTTGGCGGCCCGCAGTATAGTTTGATGGATTCACCAGTGTGGCCCCTGCATCAAAAAGGTTGGACACCCCTGGACTAGTCAAACACACAGATGCATGCAAGGGAATCAACTCCGTTCATATATTTTTGGTTAACAGGTAGATTTAAGTGTACTGAATAAACGCACTATACAATAATCGTTTCTCTTGCTTTTTAAGAAGGCCGTGTATTTTTTTGAACTTTTCAGGGCACGTGTGGGTCAGTGGATTGAGCGCTCGTCCCGCAATCCAAAGGTCATAGGTTCGAGTCCACACTGTCGCCAACGTGTTGTGCCCTTTGAGTACGGCACTTAACCTTAATTATTCCTCTCCCCCCAGGTGTATAGAATGGGTACCAGCATTTATTCAATGTTGGGAAGTCAAAAGACTCGCTGTGCGTGAGGAGTGGCAAACACCCCCACAGCACACATAATACGGAGGAGTTTTGGCCCAAACCTAAGGAAGAGAGATTGGCACTCTGCGGCATAACGAGCTTGCTCGGCACGAACTTTACTTTTTTTTAACTTTTTCCATGGATTTGAAATTGATCATTTCCTATGAGAACTAAATTATATCACCAAAAGTGACTTTGAAAACTCTGAGGGCGTACTCTTTTTAAATTGTGTTTCTCTTTAACGGCGGTTATTTAAGAGATAATTACTTAATATTGTCTAACAAGTCTCAATTCAATAGTAAATTGTGACCAAAACTAAATATCGAACTTACCAAAGAAGAAAAAGCTCATGAAATAATTGGGGATAATCAAAATGTCAAATACATGGCAAAAGAAATATGGCGTTTCTCTGTACCTTAAGCCCTGGAGAAATCTGGAGATAGCCAGATGGGAAAAAATAGTCAACCACCAACACAATCAACAGAGAAGTGAAACTGTAGAATAAATGCTGTCAAAGAAACAGGTCTCCGAGCAGAGGTCAGAAGAAGGAGAAACGTTTTTTTGCTGTCCTCCACTGCAACAACAAACAACTTTAGAAATGACGTATCGAACAGATATAGTGTCTTCTTCCGGGCAAAAAAAATCAAACCGTATTTCATTAGACATTATTTTACTTGCGATAAGCTGTATAATTTTTTGGTACTATATCTCCATCTGGTAAAACTCCTTTGAAGTTTGGTCCATTCATTCTGCTAGACTTCTTTGCGGTATTTATGCCTCTGTAAAATAAGCATTGTTAGACACAGACAAACCATTCCCTTTACTCGCGGGGGGGGGGGGTTCCATTTTTTGCTGAATTTTTTTTCGATTAAAAGGTCCAAAATTAAGAGAAATTTTTTACCAGATTCCACTTTTGCTATTAAAATGTTAAAAAAAGTCCCCAAAATGACCTTTCAAAGTGTTGGATCTACTTTTCCTGAAAAAGTCCCCTTTTTTTTAAAAAAAAAGTCCACTTTTTCACGAAGATCCGCACTCCCCCCCAAAAAAAAACAATCCTGCGTACGGCAATGCACATAGACTCATCGGTGTGCAACTTCGAAACCGATTAATGCAGCTTCTCATTTTGTCATGTCTACTTACTCAAAGTGTCATTGTCGTACTCTTGTTCAGCTTTAGTCAAGCAAGGGCCATCAGTAAGAAAGTCACGAATATTAGGATAACCATGCTCTCCCCACTCACTGTTTTGAAATATCCAACATGATTAAATAACGATGCTGATGAGGATGATTAGGTTACGATCAAGGGGTGAAACCCATTCAATTCAAAACCAGTCGTCCCGTGCTGGTCGTGACAATTTTGATATTGCACGGATATTATCAGTTTGGGTGCTGTATACACACATAATGTCCAATTCGATACAAACATCCGCCAAAATATCAGTTGTAGTATGTTGGGTGCTATTGGTGGTTAACTTTTGTCCTAAATCCATGCCACACAACGAATGAAAATGCCACATTAGTCGTCTTGATTTAAATAAACCGCCTCATGAATACCTCTTTTCAACTAAGCGCGCAATTGCATATGAGAAACAAGAGTACTGAGCACAATGGATCCAGGTACACTATATTACACCTGGCCACCTCTAACACATAATAATTTGTATCACTAACTACCGATTAGTGATATGCAAGCGGCACCCACAGTATGTGGAAGAAGCGGAGGCGCCATTGCTTTCTTGTTGTACTCTATTTTCCTTTCTTGTGTTCGGCAAAACATCGAGAACGGTGAATTTCTAAAGATTTAACGTTTTGCCTCTCTATCTATATCGAACCTCTTTGGTGTTGTAGGTGGTTTATTATGGACGGACAGATAAGTTAACAGGGTATATTTTTTGAGTTTTCCTTTTGTTAAAATTAGACACACCAGTAGCAAAATTAGCACACGCAATGAACGGAATACACAAAACTAATGGAATCACCAATACACAACCGCAGATAGGACGGATAGATGGATGGATGGATGGTTGGGTGGTGGGTGGATGGATGGATGGATTAAACGATGGACGATGGGTAAGCATACAGATAGGCAACATACAGTTGGAACCACGACACGCATACATCCAACGTGCCTACAGAACCTACCTACTTATGTTTAAATAGCTACGTGACCAGAATTTAAAAGAAAACTTGTGACAATTAAGGAATTGTCATTGCCTGCTGCGTTCGCTTAACAAAAATCTTTCTACAGTTATGACCTGTTATCAACACCATTAGGTCTGCATTAGTTTAATGAACCTTGCACCGATTAAAAACAGATTAAATAATGCTCCGGTGCATACAAGGACAAGTATTATGATTACAGGCTTGTCATGTCAAAATGAAAAATCCAATCTAATGGATTGATATGTTTTCCTTGGTCACAATATGTTTAACATAGAACATTATAATTTGTTTATTTTTATCATCCCGAGAACAATATACAAACACGAAGAGGTTTCCATTTTTTGAATATGATAAAATATCGGTCTGGAATTATTGTAAGAAATCCCTGAGAATTGATCAAAAGTACGGCAGCCACGAAGTTTCCCGTAACCACCTTGACCCTCTGACACACTTTTTTTCTGACCCACTTATGAATTCGGAAACCTTAACGAATAACCCGTGCATTTATTCTGTGAAGGGTTTCCGAATTCATAAGTGTGTCAGAAAAGTGTGGCAGGTTGGGAAACTCGCTTAGCCACTAGTTTCTTAAAAATCTGAAGATAAATGCTTCAGGATGATTAAAAGCCAACATAGTAAATTAAACATAAAAAGTTACATTAATTCGAAAATACGAAGATTCATTTTTACCCCTTAAAATTTTGAACTTATCGCCGAATTTGACGCATCTATCCTGTTTTAAAACAGCAGTTATCAATAGGCCTAAGTATTTAATTAACTACTCTTTATTTTGTGAACACATGCAATGTGCTATGGGACTTTGATCACCAATCAGAAACTATTTCATCTAAGAAACTTCACCATGCTTGTGAATGACAGGGTATAACACTTCCTCTTATTTAAAAACAACACACTTCCGATAGTCAGATTTTCGCATGATTGCAATTGCCCCGGGGTGGGAAAAAAAAAAAAAAATATTGATTTCCCATAGAAAACGAGCTCATTATGTTGCAATATGACAGATGATCAAAAAAAGGTTTTACACTTTTTCTATCTGCCAAATTTCTCAAAAAATGGCTAGATATCAACAGTTTGAAGATATTTATTAACCTACAAAATCTGTTGGAACCTGGTGAGAAACGGCGTATGGCACAAAGCTGAAATGACAAAATGGGCCGCTATCTAGTAGAAAAAAGTCACAAATCATTTTGCACACACGTAAATCTATTGTACTCTGTTGGCGGCACGAATTATATCCAAGATTGATACAAATACCTTGACAATGCACCCGACCGTGGGACTTGGTAATTTATAATAACCACAAGGTAAGAATTCAGGCATGTCAAATTCACAAATTTCTCTTATCAAATTTAAAAATAAAACGGCTCAATATTCTTCTTTATGATCTTGTCCCAAACCATTCAAACATTGAAAATGTACAAGCCAGAGTCGTGATCAGTCGTAAACTAAGAAAAAACAGCAGATCTCTTTCAATTAAAAATCCCCTTAATTAAAATCACTTAATTATTATGTAAATGAAAATTTCACGTTTCGTTTCACGGTTGACATATTCCCTTATTCATTTTCAAACGGTAAACACTTCAAAACTCGCAGCGGGGCAGTAGTTTGTTACTAACGTGAGTCGGCCTACCGATTAACGCATTATATCTGGATTACGTGTTAACATCATGATTGCCCATAGACTTACGTTGTGTGCAAGTATTTTGACCATTTTTTTCTCTACAAAACGCGGGCTCCCATATTTTTATTTTTAGGCTTTGTTTTCAACGCCGTTTTAACCAGTTCGAAACGAGTTCTGACAAGATATTGTAGTGTGACTTATACCCCCACTTTTGAGAAATTTTCAGACATAAAAGTTGTAAACCCCCCCTTTTTGGTTGGACCATTCTGTTACACCAATAAAACAAAATGAACGAGCAAAACACACAACAAAAAAACAATACCAAACATTGTGTGTAAGTTAGCCCCATCGTCCATTTAAGTTAACATTTACAAGTAGTAATTATTAGAAGTGTAACCTTGAATTTTTTGCTTCTTTTGCTTCTTAAAGACAACAACATTCATAGCTTTGCCATCGTCGATTGTAGAATCGCCCATCGTAGAAAATGGTAACCAAACAGGAAACAGCTCTGTGCAAACTAATAAGTAATAGTACTATTACTGTCCCATACCGTTTCCCTTTCGTTTTTCTGAACTGAGTGGATTTAGTACCAGCCGTTCTACTTACTTGCGTAAGATCCGATTATGAATCTTGTCATAATCTTTTTCAATCTTCTTACATGACTAATAACAATAGAGCCATAAGACGCATAAGACCCTTTCTTACTTGTGAGAATCAGATTAAGCTTAAATGACCTTTTGCATAAATAATAATCGTTATAGGTAATCATATGTTTAACAATCTGATTTGAATTTTAATGTACAATCCTCGACCGTCATTGGACTGTATAAACACATAAGTTATTGAAGTTTATTTCTTTGGTATTACATACGCTAAACAATGCGCTGCTCATTTCATTGTTAGAATGTCGTACGTTTACGGACCTCCGTTTTTAAAGTATTTTCTTTATATGTACAGATAAAACTGTATAATCGTACAAATTTATTTTACGGATCTTAGCTGGTACTACTCCCTAGTTGTCATCAGGATATTCTTCAAATAAACGGTAAAACCTGTTATGTGAGTCAGTCAAAATGTGACCAGCTTCGTTTATTGCCATTTGGTTCGAATCCCATTGTCTAATTCATTTAGTCCTAACCTATTAGTCCCCTAAACCATATTGTCTAATACCAATTTGTCTAATGACCCTTAATTCTAACATCCAATTATCTAACAACAAATGTCCAATAGCCATTGGTCTAATGCCGCATCTATTCCTAATATGCCATTTTGTCTACTACCATTTGGTCTAATAACTACAAACCTGCCCTTTTGGTCTAATCCCAATTGGTCTAATATCCATTTGTTCTAATATCATCTGGTCTAATATCCATCGGTCTAATACCCATTTGGTCAAATACCCATGTGGTCTAATACCCATGTGGTCTAATATCCATTGGTCTAATAGTCCATGTGGTCTAATACTATGGGATAATACCATTGGTCTAATGTTCCCTGGTTCAATATCTATTTGGTCCTAATACCCTTTGGACCGATGACATAGTCAAATGGATATTAGACCAAAAAGGAATTAGACCGAGGGTATAGAACCACAATTGGCATTAGACCAAAATCAGTTATAGACTCGATATGGATATTATACGATATGAGATTTATACCAGATGAATATGACACTACATGGCTATTTAGACTAAATGGTTATAGCTTAAATGGTTAGTAGACTAAATGGTATAAAGACCAATTGGAGTTAGCCGAAATGGCCATTAGACCAAAATGGGATTAGAATCCCCCCACACCCCACCACCTGGCACAATCACCACCAGCCTCCCCTCAAAAAAACCGGACATGTCGCTTGATTCAAATTTTCACGTTATCTAAAAATGACGAATTTCTAAAATGTTTTTTTTTTTATATTTGTTGACTTTAACCCATCACGTCCAAAGAAGTTTAATTTGTTGGGTTGCAAGTATTATTTTAAAATCTGCTCTTGAGTTTTTAACCTATTCATTATGTGTAAATTGTACAAATACAAAATATTAAATCGAGAGAAATAAAAACTTCTCATTCAGAAATGTTTGACTCCGGTTTTTTGAAAGGTCCAAAATTTAGAAGTTCTAAGATTTAAAAAATTTGAGACCTGATCAAAAGCTTTTTACAAAAATAGTGAAGGAAATTTAGTTTTGTAAATTAGAATAAAGAATCGAATCATAACGTAATCGAATCTATTTTTCCCACTAATCGCCTTTATAAAACCTTTCTGTTTATCATGAAAAAAAAAATGTTCATGCAAAAAGGAAGTACAATATTAAATCAAACTTCCACGTGAATTAGAAAATCGTGCCTTTTATTCTGAAGTCCGATCTATGCAAATAAACGTTATTTGTGATAATAATCATTTGGTGTGCATATATCTAGCAATCATATTCATATTCATAATTATCATATCTTTATTTCCCATATCACAAAATAATTCACACAAACTATACATTTCAAAAGACATATGGAGAAGGAATGCCCAAGAGGCCAAGATTGTCCAGAAGCGATCTTCACCCTAACACCAAAAAATTTGCAATTACAAATTAATTGCAGCTATACAGCAAGCAAAGGCGACATGCCACACGCTCCACCTGAGCGTTGTACATCAAATTAATTATAACGGACATTTCGGGTCATAGCCAACCTTATTTTTGGTTTATGGTTCACTAAGATATCCCGAAACTGTTAATTGCAAAATTTCAGTTGATTCTCAGGGGGCGTTTTGATGTTATGAGCAAAAGATTTGTGGTACGCTGCCCCATATGCCACTGCGTTGTTATTTAGCGGTCAGGAAATACAACAAAAATTACGAATTTCTTAAAGAGCACGTCTATTTGCATGTATTACGATAGGCACACATACTATACTTGGGCCAGAGGTTAAGATGGTATAACACCTCTCAAACTTTTTGGAAGTAAATCGGGGTTGAGGCTGTGGATCACAAAATGTCCCTTAGGGGACAGTACAAAAAATGGTCTGCTATGAAACACGTTGCTTGTGCGCTCTCCTGTATCAGTCATATTCTTTGCCCTGCTTACCTAGAAAGATGAAATTTGCAGAGAACATTGGAATTCATGATCTTTAAAATATCTTCTTTTTAAACTAATTGAAAAGGTCAGTTTTTTTGCAAATTAAATTTGAAAATTACACCATGGTTTTTTCTAATCCCCAGCATGTGGGTTGTTTCACGGCGGGTCAAATATTTCGGCCGCTATCATACCGCAGACGCTTTCTCGTCTATTTTTTTAAAATATAAGTTAAAATATGAAAGAATACGCCATGAATGATTATCCAAAAGCAAATCTCTAGGACAAATATCCGTCACTACATTGAATTGCGTTCAAATTATAGGGTTATGGGAACTATAGCGGTGTGCACTTTCCACGGCGGAGGGATTTTTGTACTGTGCTCCTTAAAGGGACATGGTCCGATCGCAAATAGGCGTAGTCACCCGGGGTCCGTCCCCAGAACCCAAGATTTTACACCAGAAAGTGGTGAAAATTGAGAAAATGTGAACCATTTTGGTCGAACAATTAACATTAACTGCATAAGGGGGGGCCTTTCAAAGGGGTCCATTTTTTGTTTTTCGCCAGCGTTTTTTAACGCTGCTTATATATTTGGTTTATATTTTTTGTATTTGTATAACTTTTAGGTGCGTACATCGGTGCCAAAAATTCAAAGCATCGGGTCGTTTTTGAGTTAATTAGCATGGACCCTAGGAGGCCCCCCCCCTTATGCACTACAGGAAGTTTAACACAGTATCTCTACGGGGCTTGCATAATCACGTTTTTACAGTAAATCCAAGCAACAGTGAGACTTCTGAGAGGTAGAGGGTTTGAGGGAGTTGTGTGCTGGACGCAATGTCACGGAAAAATAGTAGGTGGCGCAGCACACGACTAGGGCTTTGACGGAACACTCTCAATTACTTTCGTAATAAATCCAGGTGATTACCTAAGATGCCCTAGATATCTATGATGTGAACAGTTGACATTGTTATGCATGTGAACGCCTTAGAATTTTCAACAGGGTTGGATAACGCTGAAAAACATACGAAACAACATACATCGGATTCACAAAGTTTAACTTAGATTTTATTTAAGGGGGATGCCGCATGATAGAATTTCTTCCTGGAATTTTCTTTAAAATTTGATAAAAGGTATATTCAGTGGTGTGATATCAAAAATCTGTATTAAAAATAGGGTGGTCACGGACCTCGTTCGGATATTTCCGTTATGAAAAACACATTTGCCGCAAAATTAGTACCACAGTTCTATGGGAAATATGCTTAAATGAAGCTAAACTCGATCACAGCAAGAAGAACGCCTACGGGAATTTTTCTCTTTTAATTATGTCAGGGGCCCAAACCACATGCGTCACAAAATAAAATAAACAAATGGGGGTAACGAGGACTACTTTTTTCGTTTTCCACGAAATGTGGCCAAAGAAAAGTGCAAAGTTGTATTTTGGTTGGCACTGTTTCTGCAAACGCGTAATTTTACTTAACACTTCACGCATCATCCGAGAGATTGGCGCTAGCGTATCGGTTGCGAAGAGGAGTGTATCCATGATGGAAAGACGCGAGGTTATTGACTATCCTCCGCATTTCAACTTTTTGGCTCTATTAGTTTTTGTTTTATCTTTCAAACCGTCATGATTTGCTCTGGCTTTGGCCTATATCAGTGCATTTTCGAAGAGGTACACAGTAAAAACTAACGTTTATACTTGAGAATGTTTAAATGCGTTACTTTCATATATCCTTTCCCCCTTATTTTCTTTATTTAACTTTTATATGCTACCCAAAAAGTTCAAAACGTGTTTAAACACACAGTATGTAATTTTTTTTGCTTGGTTTGTTTGTATAGTTTTTATATTTTTACTTTTGATTTTTCCTTAATGTTTTTGGGTTTTTTTTTTTCGAATTAAATGCTAAAAGGAAATAAAGAAATCAATAGATGTTTAGTTCTTTTGATGTATACCAGTATCACAGGGACCAGGTACGTAACCGAATTCTCACACTTTCTGAGTTTGGCCTGCATAGCTTGTTACCGACTTTCCCTGCAGGGGAATTTTACAGAATTTTGTTTTATTTGTCGATCTGAAAAATTCAACAAAGAGGTCCATTGGAAATATTTTATGTCTTGAACTGTTAAATACGGAGAACTTCAAAGCATTTTATACAAGCTAAAATTAACTTTGATTTCATTTGATAACATTGACATTTATTTATATTTCAATAAATCATATAGCTCTCAAGCATTAATGTGCAAATAAATGAATAAATCAAATAAACAAGATAAAATAAATCCTGTTATCGTTGACATGCGGGTTTTTCTCCACTAACTTGCATTCAGATTTGTCCAAATTGGAGCTTAAAGGGATTAGCAGCGATAATGCGAGAGAATCGAAAAAATGTGGAAATGCATTTTTAAACTTATAAATATAAATCAGGGATAAGTGTGTACAATTCCATATCACTGCTTTAATGTTGAAACAAACCACCAAATAGTGAAAAAAATGAAGTATTTGAGTATATTTGTCATACCGTCTCCCGCAAATAGACATACCATGCATACAGCGACGGCATCTCAAAATCTGCACTAAACAGCTGATTGCGGTTTACACCAGTACAAAATAACCAAAGATCAATAATGTTTGTGTTTGAGGTCAAATTGTATTGATCGTGGTGCACAATATCACGCTGTAAATCTGTGATGTACAGCGGGAAAGGCTTTTTTGATCTCAAATCGGAATTTTGATACGCACGTATAGAAATTACAGAATCAGATAAAAAGTACTGCCTTATCTTTAATACACAGATTTCAAGCCAACCACTTGCAGGTTATGTTTCGCATAACAAAAATATAATAATAATAATGAATTTTGATGATTTTTTCGATATTTCGGATGAGCAAATCGCTGCTAATCCCTTTAACATCAACAACTCCCAACTTCAAAACATAATGTCGTAGGCCTATACAATTTTCAACAATCTAGCAATGGCTGTTCTGAACAATGTACAGGTAGTTTGTGAAACTACTGGTTGAATTATTCTCTTTTCCTCCCTCTATATTGTTTTATAGGCCTGTTTTGGTGCGCTGACATCCTGCCAATATCGGATAATGGCCAGGGAGAGGTGATAGAAGAACAGTGCAAGACACCTTTTGTTTTTAAATTTCGCGCACATGAAATGACGCAATATATTACGCAATATTTGCTGCGTTGCGAATTCGCAGAAAACTTCGCGTCATGTCGCGAAAAAAGGACTGATTGTGTTGCTAGGGCTGTAAATCTACTTGGAGATGACTGCGCGTACTGACCGTAGACCGCTGTGCACACGATCATGCGGCATCCAGGACACGTTAGCTCCGCGCACTAGACCTGGCACTGGATTTTCCAACAAAAATGCTTGCGTGGCGTTCTGAGTTGGACTCGCGCGTAAATCAGCAGCTGCGCCGTGCATGCGTATATGCGCAACTAAAACTATGGAAGCGCGAGAGATGCCTGAACAGTCAACCTAAAATGCCAAGAGACTCCAACACCCTCTCAGAAAAAGAAAAAAAAAATCACCCAAAAGGACTCTGGATGAATAATGTCATTGGTGAATGAGGTTTTTATATTTCCCCATTAGCATGATGAGGCTTGCGAACGTATAGGTTTGACAATGTACTTGTTTTTAGTTTGAAAACAAAAAGCCGACTTTAATTGTATAGGAATAGAATCCAATATTTTTTTATTGTTTTTTATGCACTTTATTCTAATTATATGTAGGCCTACTCGTGTGTCACAACTACCCCCTCAAATTGATCAAAGATAGAATTTTCTAAATTACCTTTTAAAAAAAGCCGAGATTCTATCTGATCTCATGGTCTCAGTATGTGTGCCGAATTTTAGGCCTATACGTGCGAAATTGACCTGGTAGAATTTTCTGATTTCCGTTTACGGATAGATGACAATTAACACATTGGCCTATGGGCACCGTCCGGATCGACTTTAAATTTGGAAATTACCTTTTCTCGAGGATGGTGAACTATAAACAAATTGAAGGTGTTAGGATCATGAAATGCACCTTTAAGTTTGAAAGTGCAACCCACATGTAAAAAACCGCTTTTAAAACACGGCGGGAAGTCGATGAGTGTGAATGGAGAAAGAGTCTGTACATGTGTGTAGAAGAGGCAATGCATAATTCCGTTCTTGAGGTCCCCTTTTGCAAAATTTTTACCCAAGAAGCTATAAAATTTAGCCAAATTTTAGTTCCTGCGCCTGCAAATTTTTCGAAATTTCACTGAGTTCCAAAGGGCCTATGAAAATGATGAAATCAAGTCCCATGTTCCCAAGTTCGGAATTCGGGGCCGCACATCCCTACCTGAAAAACTTACCTCTTCCCCCTCAGCGCTATACCTCCATCTGTCCTCCCCTTCCTCGTCACTAAATTTTTAAGTTTCAGAGACGAATAATACGTTGAAAAGACATAACATTTAATCTACTAACATTATCTGAATTTCAAGCATTTTTGTACAAGTTTTGTTCTTCCTAATATAACTTGT